>JALIRH010000109.1:402500-670085 GCA_023055505.1 Callipepla californica brunnescens | reverse complement strand
AGGAATGTAAGGGGAAAATAGAAAAATGAGGAAAGAATTGGGGAAAAAGAGTAGAAAAGATGGAAAGGGAAAAAGGAAAGGGGAAAGGGGAAAGAAGGGAAAAGGGGGAAAAGAAGGGGTGAAAGGGGGAAAGGAAAGGAAAGGAAAGGAAAGGAAAGGAAAGGAAAGGAAAGGAAAGGAAAGGAAAGGAAAGGAAAGGAAAGGAAAGGAAAGGAAAAGGAAAGGGAAAGGAAAGGAAAGGAAAGGAAAGGAAAGGAAAGGAAAGGAAAGGAAAGGAAAGGAAAGAGAAAGGAAAGGAAAGGAAAGGAAGAGAGAAGAGAAGAGAAGAGAAGGAGAAGAGAAGAGAAGAGAAGAGAAGAGAAAGAGAAGAGAAGAGAAGAAGAGAAGAGAGAAGAGAAGAGATAAGAGAAGAAGGAAAATGTGAAAAGGAAAAAAAAGGACGAGGGAGAAGCATAAGGACAAAAAAAGGAAAAAAAAATGAAAAAAAGAAAAGAAATAGAAAAAATGAAATGAGAAAAAGAACCAAAAAACAGAAAAAGTAAAGAAAAGGTGGGTGGAAAAAGCAAAAGAGAAAGACAAGAAAAAAAGGAAAAGGAAAGGAAAAATACGGAGGGGAAAGGATAAAAGGGAGGGAAAAAAAGGAGAATGAAAGGAAATGAAAGAGAGTGGAAGAGGAAAAAGGAAAGAGAAGTAATGAAAGAAATGGGAGAAAATTATAAAATGAAAAGGAAATAGAGGATGGTGAACATTGGGGGAAAAAAACGAAAAATAAGAAGGGGGAAAAGAGGAAAAAAGGAGGGAAAGGGGAAAAGAATAGGAAGGAAAAAAAAAAGGAAAAAACGATGGGAAAAGAGGAAAAGGGAAAAAAAGGGGAAAAAGGGCGAAAAAAACGGAAGCAAAATGATACCGTTCGATCGGGAAAAATATCGGAACAATCGGAGCGGCTCTGAAAGCACCAACTGTGCCCGGGGGGGGGGGGGAGGGGCGGGACGGCCCCGACGGGGCGGGTGAGCGCGTGGGGAGAGTGGAGACGGAGCCGCGCGTCTGCCCCGGGGAGAGCGGGGGGACGGAGACGGAGGAGGAGAGCGGCGGGGGAGCACCGCGGGGTCCCGCCGGGCCGCGCTCTCCCCGCGGTGCGGGGCCGGGGCGGGTGCCGTCGAGTGGGGGGGGGGGGGGAGAGGGCCCGTGACAGGTGCGCGGCGCGGCCAATGGCGGCGTCGGGCTCCCGCTACCGCCAATGGGAGGCGGCGGCGGCGGCGGCCCCAATGGGAGCCGCCTGCGGGGCCTTGAAGGGGCGCTCCGCGCCGCGCGGCCGCACTCCGCCCCCCGCCGCCGTGAGCCGCGGCCCCGGGCCGCGCCGCGCCGCATCCCGCCGCTCCCATGGGAAAAATCCCAAAAATTTCCGCATCGACGCGCTGCTGGCTGTCGATCCCCCCAAGGCGGCGGGCTCAGAGCGCTCCGCTGGCTCTGGTCACCGGCGGCTCCGGCGGCGGCAGCCCTCCGTCTTCGTCCTCCTCCTCGTCGTCGTCCTCCTCCTCCGAGCTCCCCGCCGCCGACTGCCCGCGCACCGACAGCCCGTCTCCGCCGCGCCTGCTGCCCCGCGCACTGCGCGCTGCTGCCCAAAGCCGCCTTCCTGGGCGGGGGGGGGCCCGGGGGCGGCCACCCGCAGCACCACGCCCCTGGGGCTGCACCCCGCGGGGCCGGCCGGCCCGGGCCTCTACGGGCACCCGGTGTACGGCTACCCGGCGCTGGGCGGCCAGCACCCGGCGCTCTCCTATTCGTATTCGCAAGTGCAGGGAGCGCACCCCGCGCATCCCTCCGCCGACCCATCAAGCTGAGCGCCGGCACCTTCCAGCTGGACCAGTGGCTGCCGGGCGAGCACAGCCGGGCATGATCCTGCCCAAAATTCCCGACTTCGGCTGTGAGTATGCCCTCCCCCCCCCCGACACCCCCTTCTCCCGAGGGTTTCCCCTCGCTAATCGGGGCTGCGGCTTCACGCCGGCGGCCGGATGCGTTACGATGACCCCGCGCATCCCCCTTGCGCGTTATTTGTTCTTGATTTGGTTGCCGAACGGATTTAGGGCACCGTTCCTCATGAGCTCGGGGATCGGAGCGGGGGTTGCGCGGCGTCATCGTAACGACGATGTAACCGCCCGAGTGCGGTTCGGGCGCTGCCGGAGATGGGAGATGTCCCCGCGGAGGTTTGGTGCGGTTTGACGGAAATCCCGCCGGGAAAAAACAAACAAACAAACAAACGAAAAACCCTCGCGATTTTAAACTGTTAGGTGTATTCTTGTTTTGCGCGCTCGCGGAGACAAAAAGCTCATTGTTTGCTCCGGGCTGCGGCTGTTTGGACTGCGGCGTTCAGGGGAAGGGGGGGAGCGCTGAGGAGCGCTGTCCGAGCGCTGCCCTCGAATAGGGGCGGGGGGAACGGGCATGGCAGAGTCGCACCGCGGTGACAAAATGCCCCTGCTCCGTTTCCTGAGCCGAAGGAGAGATAGTGCCGAACGGCGGCGATAGCCGCGCGGTTACCCCCCCCCCCCCCCCCCCCCCGCCTTTATTTATGAAAGCCTCAATTTGAGTTGTTCTTAATAAGAAGAAAACGGGCAAAATATGTATCCTCTATACTATATATTCCCCGTTCCGAGGCCGTTTTCCCGTCTCTCTGCGCTTATCGGTGCGGGGCCGCTGCCGCGTGCGGGTCGGGGTTAACAATCAGCGCATCCCATCCGTTCGGGTTAGGATTAATTAACGCATTCCGCTAATTGCCGCCGCCGGGCTTTGCTTAACGGAACAAATCGCCGCTCCCGGGAGAGAGCGGTGCCGCTTCGTAGCGATTCCCGGCAGCGTTTCGTTGTGCGGACCCTCGGGAAAACGAACAGTTTCTCTTTTTTTTTTAATTTCATTTTTCTTGATTTTTTTTTTTTCCACTACTTTCTCCCTCCCCTTTCTCCCCCGCCAACACCGCTCCTCCGTTCCCCGCTCTCTGCTCTCCACGGTCGTCCCGTCCCACCCGGGGCCGCCGTCGGGGCCGCTGACGGCCGCGTTCCCCTGCTTTCCCCCCGCAGCTCAGGCGCAGTCCAACCTCCTGGGGAAAGTGCCGGCGGCCGCGCACCGCTTTCACCAGCCAGGCGAGCTGCTGGAGCTCGAGCACCAGTTCAAGTCTCAACAAGTACCTCTCCCGGCCCAAGCGCTTCGAGGTGGCCACGTCGCTGATGCTCACCGAGACGCAGGTGGGGGGGAAAAGATGGAAAAGTAGCGATAACTAAAAGGAGGGGGGGGTAAAAATAAAATGAATGGGGGAGTGTAGCGGGGTGCCGCCGAGGGGAGGTGGATGAGGAGGTTGTCCCTCGTTTCTAGGTGAAGATTTGGTTCCAGAACCGCCGCATTGAAATGGAAGCGCAGCAAAAAGGCCGAAGGAGCAGGCTGCTCAGGAGGCTGAGAAGCAGAAGGGAGGAGGGAGGAGGAGAGGACAAAGCGGCCGAGGAGCTGCTGCTGCCCGGCCACGGAGAAGGGCGGCGGGAGGCGGCTGCGGGAGCTGCCCGACAGCGAGCCCGAAGACGACGAGGAGGAAGAAGAGGAGGAAGAGGAGGCCGAGCGGTGCTGCCCGTACCACTCCTCCGACTGCTCCGAGGCGGACGAGGAGGACTCGCAGCCCGGGGGTCGGCCCGGGGCCCCCCCGCCACCCCCCCGCACAGCCGCAGTGAGCTCCCGGCCGCCCCGTCGGGGCCGCTCCCGGCGCCGAAGCCTCCTGGCCCCGCTCCCCCTCCCGCGCTCCGATCCCTCCCTGCTCGGAGGGGGACACGGATGGAGATCTCCCGTCTGCCGGGCGGGGGGAGAGGATTCACACAGTGTTATTATTGACTGAGAAGCGGCCGCGACTTGAAGCCACCACCCCTCCCCTCCCCCCCCCTCTCCCTGCCCCCGGAACCGTTTCCTTCTTATCACATATCGGGAAAAGTGTTTATGTCATGAACGTTAAAACTGCTGCAAATCTCGATACTGTCTTTATTTTTGTATATCGTATTTATAAAATAATAATAATAATAATAATTCCTCTACTTATGCATGCTAAATTATTACCCAGCCCCTCCCGCCGTGAGGCGGGGGGGAGGAATAAAAATAAAGAGCGTTTTTGTACTGGGGACGTGTGCGGCTCCTTGGGGCGGAGGGGCTGCGGTTCTCCCACCTGTGGGGCCGCACATCCCAAGCGGCGTTAATTGTTCTCAGGAGGGGCTGTTCCGTGGGGCGAGAGGGGTTCCTGTGCCCCCCTACCCCTCCAGGCGCTGAAAAGAGACCCTCGGACGGCCGAGCGCGGCCGCTCCGGGATTTATCTCGCCAATAAATCCGCGGATCAATCGGTCCTTGTCAATTAGAAGGTGTTTAAATACAATCACTGCCTCAACCCCACCAACGAGGGGGACCCGCAGCCGCTCGTGCGGGGGGAAAACGAGCTCAAGACCCCCGAAACGCGTCCCATTCCCCCTCCTACATTTTATACATCACGTATACGTGATGATTTTACTTTTTGCGTTTAGAAAGTGGTGTTTTTGTTTTCTCTCTTTTTTCTTTTTAAATTCTTTTTCGTTTATTAGTATTACTCCGTCCTAATTCTTATTTTGTTATTGCAGTCATTTTTAAGGCGGCTTTCCACAGTCCCCCCCCCGTTCCCCCAGCCCCTCGGAAACCCCTTCCCGATCCCGGGTTGCTTCGAGTGCTGCTCTCCGGGATGGGATTTAGCTGTTATTTACGAGTTTACTGCCCGGCACTCCGCAGGAATATGCTGTAATTCAAAGCCGCTCCCGGGGTAGGGCATAAATCCGGGCAGATCCCAGGTGTCACAAACCTGATCGGGAGAAACTTGATTTAGGCTGATCGATGCCTGCTCCCCTCGCGGGGAAACAATCGCGTTAAGGGCTCTGATTGAAATGGGTACAACGATTTCCTTTCTTTCGCAGGCCGCGGGGTTTGGGGAACGTAAGGCGAGAGAAAGAAGGGAAAGACGGCTTTGCAATTTTCAATCGCAAACTGGCGATTTTCAATGTGCAACTTCGGCTCCTCTGCCCCAGAGCTCGGGTCTCCCTTTCGGGCTGAGATCCGTCCGCGCTTCCCCTGAAATACCCGAAATCGGGCGACCTGCCCCGTTATCCCGAATGATGGTAATAATAAGAACAATAATAAAAAAAAAAAAAGTTAAATTTATATATATATGGATCAAGGGCGACCTGAGATCGCGCACTCGAAAAGGACCTCACTTCACCCATTAATAGCCAATTAACCCCCCGCTAATTAACCACGAGTGTGTGCCCGAGCCCACAGAAGAGCCGCTGCTGGGCTCCGAATCAAAGCGCTGCCGGTGCGTTGTGTCTGTCTCAATAAAATTAATCTCTTTAAAGCCCGGCCCCGGCAAGAATACCTTCAGTGTTCCAGACTACAAGGGCAAATATGTTTTTCAGATTCTGTTTTTATGGACGGATTAAAGTTTATTTTCCATAATAGGGCACCTAATAAAACTCATAAAGCTCTGTCAGTCTTACAGCTGGTGGCCTCATTTAACACTTTCACTTCGTAAATCATTTTACAGCTTACCAGGTGTTTCCAAAACCGAGAGAAGAGGAAGGGGGGAAGAGAATGAGGAGGGGGCACGGAGGAATCGAACGTGCTGCGGTCAGCCGGCGGGCCCTCTCACGGTGGGATGCAAAGGTGGCAATCCCAATGGGGAGAAAATTCCTTTAATTGTGATTTCCCATTTCGAAGGGACGAGGCTCGTGAACAGGGTGATAAAAGGAATGTGAGGGTAGACAGGGGGCAACTGTGGGACCCCATTATCCTATACTGCCCAACTGAGCATCCCCACGCATAGCCCAGCACGGCTCTAACCCAATGCCCAACAGTGATCTCATCCCCCCAGTAGTAATTTCATGACGCTATTTGTTCCCCCACCCATCCTCAGGAGGCAGCAGGGTTCTTAAAGCCTCCCTGCCCTACTCAAGGAGTGGTGAGGTATGAACAAGGACCTGAAGAGGACGTTTTCCTTTAAAAAAAAAAGCTCCACGCTTTAAGGCATGGATGTCATTAACTGGCAATTTCATAAGCATTAAGTGCTAAAACAAAAGAACCCAAATAGGAGCCATATGGTGGAGGTAAACCTGCTAAAAGTCTTTCAAATGGGAAACCATAAATATATAATCCCTCATGAAACTTCTGGGGATGGAATTCTTCACTAGCAGAAGGACTGTTGATTATTCCTGAAGCCCAAACTCCTCCACTCATGCAAAGCTAAATGGATTAAATGAAGTTTTCATGCAGCGCTCAGGAAGATCGCATCCCGCACCATTTCTGGAGTGATCAAAGTCCACTTTTCTCCCAACATTCGGGTCTGGCCATAGCTTGATAGCAACTGAGCATGGTTCTGGGAGTTGCTTGGTGAGCATAACACAGCAGGTTGGTGATTTGTTTGTTTTTTTTCACTGGTACTCACGTGGCCAGCATCCCAGCTAAGGTGTAATGGGGTTGTCCTGGATGAGATTAGGCATTTTAGTCTTTTCTGGGACTTTCTGATTGCACAAAATCACACAATCACAGAACTGTAGGGGTTGGAAGGTACCTGTGGAGATCAAGTAGTCCAACTTCTCATTTACTTTTTTTGCCAGGTGTATGGGAACTGTTGAATCATGGCCTGAACCACTGATGGACTACCTGAGGTGAGCACTGAGTCAGCTGTGGGAGCACAGGTGAAGGCAATGCACCTGTGTGACCAGAAGGGGTGGAGTCTGGCTCCACCTCTCCCAGACCCCATTTAAAGGCTGACCACCACATCTGAGGAGATTGCTCCTTTGGAGTTTCTTGTTGGAAGTCTAGGATGTGGGTGAGCATTTCTCTTTATTTTGGTTGTCTCTTCCTTTCACGGTAATCTTTCCATCTGTACTATCTGCAAAATATTTTATGTACAATGCTATTTGGCATTGTCCATTCTGTTGACTGTACAACTATACACCTAGAAGAATATGTTCTGGGAACTGAACAGCTTCAGTTCACTGAGCTGTAGGGCTGTTGGTAAAGGCATGGAAGTGCCTGCGTGGAATAGGATTGCCCATGGTATTGGGAGGTCAGAGTGATCTTTCTCTGACTGCAAGGTATCATCAAGATCTGGCTGCTAGCTTCATTTTGGTAGACACAGCTTTCTCTGAGTTAGATCTGACTGCTAACTAACTGATGCTCTCCAACATCAGCAGATGAAAAGAACTATGAGCTCTTGCTCTTGTGAAGCCCCACAGAGGTCCTCAGTGTGTAGCTGGAAGCTGAACTTCATTTTACTGCCTGCAGGACATTTGCGACCACATCACAGTTTCCTCTAATTAACTCATTATTTGGAATTACTATTCACAGGACCTCTGCTGACGTTCTTGGCTGATGGCAGCTGCCAGCAGCTGGGGCTCATGGTTGCAGCAGCACCCCTCATTCTGTCTCCTCCTACCCACACCATAGGGATAGAGATCTCCCATCCTTGTCAGGGGCTGTGGTTGCATCTTCCATAAACGCAAACCAAAGCAGGCAGCGCAGATTGCAGTTTTGGGATGGAGCACAGGGCTGAGCCCAGCTGGGAGTCCTGGGTGCCTTTTTGGGAAGGCTCCCCTCGCTGATTTCTGCAGTGTAACAGTGGCTGGTGATGTGCAGTGCCCTGCTCTGACAGCTGATGGCTCGTTCTGGGCTTCGACGTGATGAATCTCTAAAGCATGTATTGCTGCAGCAGGTGGGTGCAATTCTAGAAATGTTAATGAGTAATTACATAGAGGTTGTCTGCAGTCAGTGATGTTAATCACTGTGCTTTTGCCAGGGGTAATTAAGACAGTGATCCAGCAATGCAAGCCAGTGTCTCCTGCTGTCTGCACTGTCTTTCTCCCTCCACACTTCCCATCTCTCCCTTTCCTTCAGGGGTTTTCCTGCTTCTTTCCACATTTTTAGCCCTCATCTTCCCTGAAGTGCCTGACTGAGGCTGGAGGATGTCCAAGCTCCCACTTCTGGGAGGAGCAGACTGAGGTGATGCCATGCAGAGAGCTGCTGCCCCCACCCTCCTGCCCTTAGCATCCCAACACTGAGCTCTGCACTGCAGGCTGGGACATTGCGTGCCAACAGCCTCGCCTCTCCCTGCCCTCCACTTCATCACCCAGCTACTCTGCCCAGCTTTTTCTGCCTTTTTGTTTGGCTTGAAAACCAATGTTGAAAGGATCATGGCCACTATTAATCACTGTGAAGGAGCTGGAGTAACAGCTATGTGAGTAGAAGGTCTGTTGCTACAGAACTTATGTATTTTATCCACGTTTTAATCTTCAGCACTCACTCAGGTGCTATTCTGTGAATGGGAAGGCTGGTGTGGGTGTCTCAAGCATCCAGGAGCTCTGGCAGGTGCAGGTCTCCAGTTCTGGGCTCCCCAGTACAAAGAAGACTGGAATCTCATGGAAACAGTCCAGTGGAGGGCTGTAAAGATGATGAAGGGTGTGGAACACCTCCCTTATGAGGAAAGGCTGAGAGACCTGGGGCTGTTCAGCCTTGAAAAGAAGATGACTCAGCAGGGATCTGATCCACATCTATAAATATATAAGGAGCAAAGGGACGAGGCTGGACCTTTCTCAGCAGTGTGTGGCAATAGGACAAGGGGAAATGGCCACATCCTGAAGGATAGGAAGTGCCATAAAAATGTGTGTGGGAGCTTGCACACAGTGAGATATCAGAGCAATGCCACAGGCTGCACAGAGAGGTGGTGGAGTCTTCTTCTCTGGAAACCTTCAGGACCCACCTGGGCACCTACTTGTGCAACCTGGGCTAAAGAGCTGCTTTGGCAGGGGGTTGGACTCGATCTCTAGAGGTCCCTTCCAACCCCTACAGTTCTGTGATTCTGTAGTTCTGCTCTTCCACTGACTGTTCATCTGACCAGAGAGAATGCCTCTGCCATTGTACGTACAGGCCCTCATGGTGAATGTTGATTTAGGGTCATCTGGAAAATGGTGAAATGCCTGAAATACCCACTCCATTGCTCTTCCAGAACTTCCTCTTTACTATGCTTGGAGCTGGTATTTGAGCACCCATTTCAGCAGCAGAGGAATAATACTGGGTAAGATCAATGTGCCTCAGCTTTGCATCAGCCCTGAGCAGCCTCAGGTCTTCCCTGCAGGAGCCATTTTGGGGAAAGCATCACTCAATTCATGGAGGTGCTAAAACTTGGCCAAGGACAAAGCTCTGCATCTCCCTCAGCACCCTAAGGAGTGCTCTAAGCACACAGGCCTGGAGAGGGGCAGTGCTAGGAGCATTGATGTGGTTGTGATATTCCCATGTTGCCTTCAGATCACAGACGAGAAAGCCAAACCCATTCAGCGCTGCAGCAGCAGGCTGCTGTCTCCATCTGATCTAACCATTTGGGTGGGGAAATCTGGAAAGTAAGAATCATCTCGTCAATGCTTTTAGGGCAAGCTGAAATAGAAATTAAGGAAAAAAAAAACATCCATCCAGAATGTAAGGCTTTGGCTGAGGAGGAGAGATGATTTTGTGCATAAGGTGGAAGCTTAGGACATGAAAGCAAGATGATTTTCTTTTCCCAAGGTGAAGCAGAGTGCATCTGGATCTCTTGTCTCTGTAGCAGAGCTGTGCATTCCACCCTTCCCAGCTTCAGCTGATTTTTAGTGAAAACTGAACCATGCTCAGAAACCTTTCACGTTTGGAAATGAAACATCCGTTTTGCTGCTACTGACAGCAGGCTTTAATAGAGCCATTCGTGAAGGGTCTCTATTTGCAGCGTTGCTGTGCACCTTTCCTTCCAGCTACATCATGTTTCTTTGCTATTTCTGAATGTTTCCACTGACAGGCCTTCCATCCACACACTGGTTTTGGTGCATCAACCAAGTGTTATGTCCTAGCCCACAAGTTTTAAGAAGCCTTGGTACAGCAGATACAGCCAGAATGTACTTAGATAAGATGAGAGGGTGGCCCTGGAGAAGGGATTGGGGTTCTGGTTGAGGGCAGGCTGGGCTGAGCCAGCAGTGTGTAACCTGGAGCCAAAGGGCCAACTGTACCCTGGGGACACTGGGCCCAGCACCAACTCTGACTGTGCTGTGTGGCCTCAGGTCAGGGTGGGCACCACGTTATAGGAAACTGATAAAGTTATTGTAGAGTGTAAAGGAGTGCTATGAAGATGGCGAAGGGTCTAGAGGGTGTGATATGTGTGAGGAGCACTGAGGCCTCTGGGTTTGTTGGGCACGGAGCGGGCTGAGGGGAGGCATCATGGCGGCTGCAGCTCCTCACAGGGAGCAGAGGGGCAACAACAGGGCCTGAGGGGACAGCATGGAGCTGCCAGAAGAGGGACAGCTGGGGGTGAGGGAAAGGCTCTGCCCCAAACGATGGTGGGCATGGAGTGGGCTGCCCAGAGCAGTGGGCATGGCCCCGAGTGCCAGAGCTCACAGAGTGCTGGGACACCGCTCTCAGACACAGAGTTGGGTTTGGGTGGTGCCATGTGGGGTTGGACTCAATGATCCTTATAGGTCCCTTCCAACTCTGAATACTTTGTGATTCTACGCTGACACCCATGGATTCATTGTGCCAAAAGCTCTGTCGTTCGCATTTGGCAGCTGCTCCCGGGCTGCAGCCCCCAGCACACAGAGTTCACAGCAGCAAGCAAGCGATCCCAGATGTGCTGGGAGCACGGTGTTGAGTTGCACACCTTTGCTAACGGGGCAGACCTGCTTGCGTTTGCGCTTTTGGAGCACGGCTGCTATCAGCTCATCGTCCCCCCTGTGCAGGACAATGGAAAATGGGAAGTTCAGAAGCCCTGCAGAAACTTGGAGCGCTCAGGTGCAGAGCTCAAGCCCTGCCAAAAGGACTCGGGGATGATTTATCAGCCTCACGCTCTGGCCAAAGCTAAAAACCAGACTTTACGGCCCTGTTAATACTGATACAAAAAACAGAGAAAGGGAAAAACACCATTGGTCAGCTTAAAAGAAAACAAAAATTGAAGCAGCGATAATAGCTGTGAGGGGGGTACTACTGCGTAGTTTTGAGTGGGAAACTTTCTGCTGTACAGCTAAAAAAAAAAACCCCAAGCATCCGGCTAGCAGCTAAAGGCACCTAATGCAAATCCCACTGTTTTCCACCAGCTTGTCACGTGTAAGGATCTGTGCAGCTGCTTGACTTTCCTGTGTAGGCTATTTGTATCAATCCAAAGCCATTTTCTGCCTCATGTAAGGCTTTTGCAGCATCTTTCTTAGTACAAAACACAGGGAATATTTCTTACACAGCTTTGACTGGCATAGCTTCTCTAAAATAGTTTATTTATAACTAGGTTGGTGAGGCATTGGCACAGGTTGCCCAGATGATGGATGCAGCATCCTCAGAGACACCCGAGGTGAGGCTGCACAGGGCTCTGAGCACCTGGTCGAGCTGTAGGTGCCCCTGCTCATTGCAGAGAGCTGGACCAGATGACCTTAAAGTGTCCCTTCCAACCCAAACAATTCTGAGATTCTTTGCAAGCTGCGTATTATGCATGTGCTACTGAGCATTTATCCTGTGGTAGGCAAAGCAGAAAGTGTCAGAGCTGCCATACCTCCCCCAGCAGCTTCTGTTCAGACTGCAGTTCTTCAGGGAGCTGCCTGCCAGCACAGAGCTTGCTGCTGTTATAGGGGATCCCACTGCACTGTGCCAAACCGTGGGGGAGGGACACTGGCAGGGCTGCCTCTGCTGGGGATCATTTTTTTTCCTCCAGGATTAAAAAGCAGTGTATTGTCATCTCAGCTTTCCTTTCCACATGTGCCTTACAGCCTCGGGATGCGGTGAGTTTTGGCTGCTTTCTTTCTGGAAATTCAGTCTTTCAAAAAAAAAAAAAAAAAAATTATGTTTGTGCATAAACATGACAAATATAAAAGCTGCAGGCAGGTAAGGACTGCTTCCTTTGGAAGGAAAGCAACAACTGTCTGTGAGTTAGAACAAAACGCAATAGATGTTTGGCAAAAATAATAAGGCAAGTATATTTAAAAAAAATAGCAATTGTAATTTTAGACTGCAAGGTTAAAGCCATCTCCTCTAATCACACAGCAACACCTGCACTGCACTGCCTCCCCCAGCTGCAGCAAGGGAATGGGCTCAGACCCATAAAACACCAGGCAGTGTTTCCACAGGCAGTGGTGCTCGGTTCTGATCACCGAGTGAGCACGCCAGCCGGACAGCCTGCTGCACTGAACTGCAAGGAAGATGGCTCAAGATCTGCCTTCAAGAGCTGCCTCAAACTCCCTGTTAGAGCAGTGCATCTGTATGTTATTAAACCACATTGGAATGTTGGAACCCCTCAATCCCTGCAGAAAGGTAATTATTAATTGGGTGGCTGCTGCAGCCCAGAAGGAGTGATTTTTACTTACCTGTGTCCTGTGCATTCCGTGGCAGTCACAATTTCTAAAGGCTTGCAGATGTTTTCTCCCATGCCCAGCCTCCAAAACATGCCCAGGTTTACCGTGGCTGTTTGTAAAGGAGCAGTTTACGGGCACACCTCAGCACTGTGACTTCTGTGTCACACAGTCCAGCGAAACACAGCACTGTGCTGCCTAGGCTTCTTCGACTCTGTATGGATTTTACAAAGACTAAATACATCTCCTTCTGTTGCATCTAAGATCCATCTGAGCAAAAATGTGCTTAAAGCTACCAGTGGTCTAAAACAGGCTAAAAAAGCATCTTGCTTTGCTCATTTTTTAGTAATCTCTTATGTGTAAAATTATGTGCAAGCATAACCTGTGATTTTAAAAGCACACCTCCTCCCAAAAGTGTGCCTCACATAACCAAGCAAAATAGTCCACATTCAACTCCAATTTAAATAATAACAATAATAATAATAGTAGTAATAATAAAAGATCCTTGTATGGCTCTCTTGCTGCAGAACTCAAGATTTCCTGGTGGATGCCTTCTGGGAATATACTTTCCCAATGGGAACAGATCCAAAGAAAGAGAACAGATGAGTGGTCACAAATGCAATTAGGAAGCACCACAACTGATGGCACTGCTGAGCAGCTGAGGGCAAGCCCACCTCAGGAGTGAGGCTGGCAGCCCTTGTACAGGTAGACGCAGTACTTACTGCAAACTAGAGTGCCCCCACACTTCAGGTCGCTCCCCTGCTGGCTATCCAGCTGGAACAAAGACAACACGAACAGCAGAACACTTCAGAAAATCAGTTTCATGTGTCGTTGTGAGGTGACAAAATAATCTGAGTGTTTTAGAAAGGAACATGCAGGGATTTTGAAGGCATCTGAATGGGAACTGGAAGCAAACCCTAAAAGAAGGTGTTCTCTTACTATTACTTTCTGCTGTTAACCATGCCTAGAAAATCTGATTAGCACAAATAATAAGACTGGTAACTCTGATTTTAAAGCTGAGTAGAACAAGTTAAAGGAGCATAAAACTCTGCTACAATCTCTGCACCCAACACAACTGGGCAAAGGCAGATCCTCAAGTCTTTACACTTCAGCAATTCATAGAATTAGCCCATCAGTTCAACACTTTAAGAAAAAAGTTTATCTTCCCAAAGTGACTCGTCAGTACTTGTGCCACCTAGTGGCTGGCTCCTTCAGGCAAATGCACTGGTAGGTAGCAAAAGCCTCTGGTTAAGGCTGTTTCTTTAACACACAGTGGTCAGTCTTCTGAAAGTCTGGAATATGCACTGCTGAACACTACTGCTGACTGGGAGTATGACACAAGAGAAACTCAAGCTCTTCTCCAGATCCTTGTCTGCATGAAATACCCATTTTCTCTTTTTTTGTAAAGGCCTTGTATTGCCTCCAATTAAACCAGTAACTGGTAGGCTGAGCACAGCTTCCACCACAACAGTGGATCCTTTACAGTAACAAGGCTCTCCTCATTCCCAACAATTAGGGTCTGAACGACGAATCAAGCTTTATATCTTCATGCAAACCTTGTTTTTCCATATGTTTTACTTGAGAAACAGAACTACAGTTTGAATTTGGATTCCTTTGCTTGCAAAGCTCTGCTCGCTAGCTCAGCTCTCTCTTTTAACACGCTAGCTTCTTCAGCACTGTTTTGGACTTGAGCATTTTTCAGTAAGAAGTGGGTAAGGAACAGTTTCAAGCCTTCTCGGAGGATTCCCAGTTTGGGGTTGTCAGATATCCTGTAAAGGTATGAATCAGAACATAGTATTAGGCTTCAACTGTTTTAAAAGCTTCTTCCACTTTTTTTTCCCCCATCATCACCTCCAAATAGAAATGTAAAAAAAAAATATTCAACCTAAAAAAGGTGTTTTTTCTAAAGAAGCTTTTAAATTAAAACCAGGTCTACACTGATCTGGCAAACAGCCCAAATAATACTCAACATGCAATCGGCCCTCAGCAGTAAAATGGAATATGAGAGTATCAGACTTGCTTTAGGTAAGCAGTTACATTACAGACAACAAACACCACCTCAAAGCCAAGGCCAATATTGTATCTGAAATCTCTCATGTTATAACTTCAACCTAACTTTACGTGACACTGTGACTATGATACAACTTACTTCCTGGACTAAGCTGTAAATGATGGCTGTCTCCACTACAGCTGAAACATTGGAACTCAATTTCACGCGGTGTTTCCAGATACGTTTGGTGGATTGGGTGAAACAGAATCATTAGGACAATATTTTAGTCCCTTCAAAAGAGCTGATGTCTTTTGAACACTGAGGACGAAGATTCATAAAAATTCCCTGTCCCATGGGTAAAAATAAGATCTTCCACACAATATTCATTACAAAAGAAAAAAACCCAACCCCCTGAAGCTTTCCCTCATTAGTAGAAGAAAAAAAAAGATTCTAATGAAGAATTTATAAAGCAATCTACTGGCAAAGATTCAATCTCAGCGCACACAGATGGCAAAGCAATAAGATACGCAGGGTTACAGAGCTCTGCTCATGAAAATCCTATGAAACATACATAATAAGGCTTTCAGATATTCGATGTAATACTTTTCACAGCTGTATGTGTATCAGGACCTGCACTAACAAACAAGAAATAACTGCTGCTCCGCCGCTTCCAGCTTCCCCCAGGCAAGTTTGCTTTTCAAAAGTGGATGTCTGGCCTTTGGAAAAGGCAGTGTATAATTCCAAACAAAATAAGAGAAGCTCTTATCTTTTTAAACGACTGCTAATGGAGGATTTCCTGGAGATCTCTGTGATGACTTACCTCCCAAAAATATCATTAATGTCATCTTCATCTGTTTTGACTAACAGCATGCTGAGCACTTGTCGCAAGAAACGGACTTTGGGTTTATCTAGATCACCAAATTCAATCACCTGGTTTAGAATAGAGAAAATTCATTCAGCTCAAGTATTTCAAACAAATGAATCCTCTTCACAGTGAACACAGCTCTTAGCAAATCTGCTGCCCTCCCATATATACAGTCTGAGGTTCGGCATAGAAGAATTATCTGAGAACACTGCCTCCATAAAGCCAATCAATAAGGAAGCAGCCAAGTTTCTAAGGAATAACCAGCAGTAACAGAATACAAATATATACATTTGCAATTAGATAAATACTTCAGAAGTACCTAGAACACTCTAGAATATTGCCTGCTTGCCGCACTGCAATCAGTCTTCTAAATAAATTCTACATCTCTTCAATCTGAAATCCAAGCACTCAGTGTATTTCTTCCTGGTCTAATAAAAACCAACAGCACCAAGGCCTGCTAATGAAACGGCTTCAGGTCCCAGATATTCTTCATGAAAATAACAATTTTACGAGTGTTTTACACATGGGATCCTTCAGGGATTTCAATGGTTTGTTTACTCTGTACGTGTAGTGGGGATCCAGTAACACCGCCTTTGGCAACAGTTGTGAGACCAAAGCACCTGTTTCCAGGCAGCTTCTCAGTCTGGGAGAGCAGCACCACTGGTTCCCCAGGTTATGTCAGTATGACAGATGCAGCCCCCATGAATGAGGGACTGAAGTGCAGCACAGCACACGAGAACCATGGGTTTGGTGCAGAAGCCATGATGGCAAGGCAGTTACCCAAGCCTATGAGGCTCAGTGGACTCATTACTTGACACAAATATGTTTCTATGTTGTGTTATTCATGAATTCTGTACGTCTAGGCCACCCCAGGTTCCCCTACCCCCAAGGGACAGCATTAGTGAAGTCAATGAAATGAATCTGCTGATTTTAGAACGAGTTTCATTTGTATGACAGCAAACAGCTGAACACCATCTAGGTAACAGAGAGTGTATGTTTTCCATAGAACTTGTAAATGCAAAGAGAGCACACAAATATCTTAAAGGAAAATGCACCAACCTTGAGAACTGAAAGGGGCAGTGACTTTGTCCTTACTAAGTGAACCAACAGTGATACCAAGTTGGAGATGGCACTGGCTGACAGGTTTCCCAAGTCTTTGATTTTGTCCCAAATACTAAACTGAAACGTCACCTAAATATCATAGGAAAAATGAAACAAAACGACCAAATGACTGTTTAAGTGAGAAACAGCAACATCTTTGCACCTTCTACTCTTTACGAGGGCTCTGTTCACCAGGAAATGCTTGATCAGACTGTCCAATTTATTTTCAAATGTGTGATACAGAAGAATGCAAAATCATCTGTGGAAGTTATTTTGTTTCCTACTCAGATCTCAACAGGCACGCACAACTGTCTATCTAAAACAGTGGCACTGAAAGTAGGAACTTCCTTACCTGAAATCGTCTTTCATATCCACACATTTTGCTAGCCAGAAATGCATAGAAGGGGTTATATGTTTTCTCCTGCAAGCAGCAATAAAGGATAACGTGAACAATTTCTCTCTCCTGCTGATCTTTCAATCCAAGCCTAAAATTTAGGCAAGAGAATAAAAATAGTTTAGTAAGGGGAAAAAACAAACAAACTGCTACGACGGTCAACATTTTTAATACCTTCAAAACGAGGCAGAACAAAAAAGCCCACAAAGCAACCTCATTCACCTCCAGCTGTTGGGAAGTTCTTACAGAATCCTTAAAGCACTGAACAGAATCAAAGCCCTCACACTGTAAGCTGAGTCAGTAATCTGGTTTGGCAACACAGAAGTGTTACAGCATGAGCGGTGTTAAAGAAGTGGATGCAAAAACAAGACCACAACGGACAGGGGTGGGATGAAACAAAAGCAGCTCACTCCCTGTTCGTAGCTCTCCACAAAGGAAAACAGAGATGACGACCTGTCATCATGGAGTCTGTCACTGTTTGCACCTTTGAAAGCAGAAGTACTGCAGCAAGCACTGTAACTCGGTGTACCGACACAGAGTGTTGGTACGTTAGTATCAATATTCAGCATCAAAATAAAAGCAAATAAACAATATCAGGAACAACTTGCACTGTCTGCCTCCTGACATCAAGGCCAAGGACAAACAGCCTTCCACTCGAACATCGGACCACTCTGAAAGAGGGCTGAGGCACTTTGGCAAGGAACAGCAGCTCACTCACAGTGCACCTGTTCTCGTGAATAATATGATTTAGTTTCCAGGGCTGTCAAACACTTGGCAGCGTTAAAACCAATTAAAATGAAGAATGCTTAATATTATAATCTGAAAAATGTCAAACAAAATTATTTCCATTGCTTCAAGCTCAAGTTTCTCATGGCATTGATATAACTCAAACATATTTTCTAACTAAGTTCGACCCCACTTGCTCCACAGTCTGTAGAGCACAGGCTGTATAGTTTGTGTCCAACAGCCATTGGTTGCATGCTCCTCCAGACATCTGCCATTACATTTGATCACAGATATGTACCAGAAAAAAATACCACCATTCAGCCAAAGAACAGAACTTAGGGTTTTACAGCTGAAAAATTCGGGACGATTTCTAGGTTGACCTTTAATCAGTGGTGAAAGCTGAAGTCTGGTTTCCCAAAACAGAACAGCATTCTAACTGCAAGTCTGGGATATCACTGATTTGCTCTCCTATCTCCAAGGTGTGTCTCAGTTGGTTACAGAAGCCTCTTCAGAAAAAATGCACAGGTTCTCTGCTATCTGGAACATATTTAAGAGATGGCTTATGAGGTTACACTGCAGTCATTAATTTGGTACAATCTCCATTTCTTTATTCGTTATCACTTCTAACATGACTTAGATATTTTGGAAATACTCGTGTTGCCAAACACTTGTAACCAACTAAAGCAGCAATTTGGAATGTGGTTTTGTTCTTGCCTTCATTTGCTCAGACCCAGCAGTACTACCACTTTTCAGACCTCATATTCCTAAACAACTTCGCCACAAAGCCGTACAGATTTCAGAAGCCTGATAATTTTAGACAAAGAAGCTGCAACCACCCACTTAAATGGCTCAAGAGGTATAGCACCCTCATGGACTTGCAGGTCTCCATCACCTTAAAAACTTCCCTCTATATATGGAATAACTACCTCTAAAGTAGGCATTTTATCACCAGCACAAGCTGCCTCTAAGTAGGTTAGATATCAACAGCAGAAGCTCAGAACTATCACTGGCTTCAGATCAAAAACAAAAACATTCAACATCACCTTTTAAAACACAGAGCAGGAGATTACAGCAGATACAACCACATATTCTGAACTGCACAACACAGTACAACAGGATACCTAAGACTTCCACAACTGTTTCAATGTTTTTGTCAAATGTAGAGCTTTTCAAGCTCTTCATGTCTATGAAATAGCTTAAGAAACTGCCTGTCCATCAAATCTAAAAAGCACTCATCCCTCCTGCAGTGTGAATATGTGCTTTGGTAAGGATGTGCAAGCCTTTCAGGTAATGAAATGGATCAAGTCTCACACTGGCTCCAGTCATGCTCCCACCACTTACAAGTTGAGCCACTTCAGGGAGCTGTTGTGGCTACAAACGAATGGCTTGCTTTCGTTGAAAGACAAAAAGAAGCAAGTTACAACAGCTTGGATTTAAAATGGTTTAAATCACCATTTAACCACACCTCAACTCTGCCAGAGACATAGCAGCAGATGCATCAACAAGCACAGTAATTAAAGTATGTCTTCATGCAATTCTCAAGAGACCGACACCAAGCACACGAACATAAACTTCCAAACACATTTTCACATTGGAGTTCATTCCTTCAGTGACAATTCTGTGTACTTTCCATTATACTCTGCCAGATGTGGGCAGATTTTACAGTCCTCCCCTCTCTGCAATCTGCTGCATAAAAATCAGTATTGATGCACATCAGGCAATCTGCAGACGTAGTTTTTCTGACAAGCCTGTGTGTATACAGATTTGTATACTAGTTTAAATAGCACAGATGAGAGGCAAGGATCAATTTGCAAATTGAGCTACCAGGCCTTGGCAAGAACTGCAGCAGCAGCAGCTAATTTCTTTTAATTGAACAAGGCCATATTAAGATATTGGAATGAGTCCACCGCAGTCTTAAATCCAAGCTGTGTTTTGCAGAAGTGGCATTTAATCAAATATTAGTTGAGTTTATTACAGAGTCTGTTTTGGTTTGGTTAGCAAATTAAATAATTGCATGCCATCCTGGTAAAACAATTCCTTTGAATTACAAGGCAGCAACAGGAAAGTTCAGACCTGATCTCCCCCTTCCCAGTTACTGAAGACTTGCAATTAATATTCTGATAGACACAACGAATAACTTAGTTTGAGCTCTTCCCTGAACACAGTCTTCTAAAAAGCTGTTTGCTAAGTGTTGTGGAAACTGGTCTTACCATGATATGTGACCCTGGAGCAAATCCAAAGCTAATCAATTCTCCAGGATAGAACATATTCTGCAGGAGGGAAGCTCAGGTGCTGGAACACTACTACAAGTATGGACAGAGATGTACAAGGTGGCAAAAGCAAGAGTGGAATAAACCAGGATCTGCTAGACTAGGATCCATATTTTTTCAGTGGAAAAAAAATCACAGAGGTTCCTTAAATCAAAAGATGATGTAAATCACAGTTCTGTACATGAATGCCAAAAACAGGAGCTACCTGCTTCCCCTGACTGCCAGTCAGTTCTGCCTGACCTTCAGTAGTCCTTACAGAATTTTGATCCCCCTCTCATCCTTTTGCTCCATCCTCACGTGGATCCCTAGTTACACACTTCTGTGATCATATTATTGATTAAATGCTGTTAAGCCCAGACAGCAATGTTAGTCTTCCTACCCTGCTAATGCTAGTTTTAGTTCTGGGCTTTCTTCTGACCTAGCCAGTACTTACTTAAGTAGCTTTTCAAAGGCATCCATGAAGTCTTCACTTGTCATCAATACACAGAAAATACTTCTCCTGATATCAGTGTTCATCCTCTGCTTACGAGCAAGTTCCATTATCTTTGAACTCACCTGAAAAAAGAGAAAAAAGCTTTAAGAGAGCTATTTCTGTGCAGCCTCCAATAGGACCATTAACAAAATCTCCAGTAAATGGTAAAGCATGAATCCAAAGGTCCTCAACTTTTGTCCAGTGGAGGTACAGGCGTCATCAGGAGCTTTTTCAACTATGGAAATCTGGTTTAATTGTGCCAATTATTTTGAAGAAGTGTTTCACTAATGTACGGGACCACGCCATTACCACCTCAACAAATTACTTTTATAATCAGCTTAGATAAATGCCACCCGTGGACAGACAACACTACATATAAGAATTCAAATAATCAAAGCTACTTTAAGTATCTTCTTCCATTTCATGTAACAGGTTACTTTTGCAATGTCAAAGTTAAACTTGCACAGGATAAAAACAAAAAACAAAAAAAACCAAGCAAACTACAACAAAGCATTATGAGAATAACAGCTCTTAAGGAGGTCATGAGTCCAATATTATGAAGATTTTAAGAGCAGAATTCACAATTCAGAGGTTTCATTTTACAGGAGTCCACAAAGTGTTTTTTGCAGGCTCCAAAATGAGTTATTCACCTATATCGAGTACATTCAGAAAAACCAAGACAACAATTAGATTTATAACCAGTCCTGCTTGGATTTACCTTTCCAATATGCAATTTTTGCTGAGTCTTGCTGTCTGTGTTACTGATCATTGGTGCTCCACTCCAGGATGACCCTACGATCCACCAGCGACCGACCCGATCAGCATTGAGGAGGGACTCCAGGGAGACACGGAGCTGCGTTTCTTTTCCACAACTACTGCTGTGAACCTTGAGGAACAAAACCAGTGTTTTGGAAGACATAAAGATACTTTAACTACTTAAAAATACTGTTCATGGAATAGGAATGGTTTTAAACTAAGACAGGTGAGATTTAGGTTGGATGTTAGGAGGAAGTTTTTCACTCAGAGGGTGGTCTACCTGCCAGTCAAAAAACAAACAACTCGATTACAATTCAGATCAGATGATGACACTGGAAACTAATTGAAGCATTTTTACAATCCTGTCGTAACTTCCCTTTTGACTGTTCATGATCAGACACAACGACAAACTGCCACACGCTCTGTACAACTAAAAAAGATGTATCCACTTTTCAAACAAAACTGTTTTCAACAACTGATCTGGAAGTGTACTAAGGGTTGTGAAAAATTAATAGAGGCAATTCTACAGTGCATGTTGTACTTATAAGTTCCTGAACAATAACACTTTGCAGACAGGAGGGCCTTTTCAGACACACTAGAACCAGATTCAAGTCTAGCAAACTAACTCATTTTCACCAGAGACAAATGCTTTCAAGCCTTTTATACTGAGCTGTTTTAGACACTCTGCACAAAGCTCCCAAATAGGAAAATAAGGAAAAATAAAGCAACATATGGAAGTTTTCAGAACTTCCAGAATTATGGTCAACTTAAGGGCAGTACCTGTATCCATGCAAAAAAAAAAATCAATGGAAAAAAAGAACTTGTCATGATGACTCATTTCTTCTACACGATCATTAAACATTCCCCAGTCTCTGTCATGTAAAGGACTTTGCCTCAGCAGCTTTGATTAAGTACTGTGTACTCCAGCAGACTGTTCTGCGGAAGGCTGGTTGGCAGGAGACTGTTCAAGTACTAAAGTCATTCTGACAAGAGTTTAAGATTGTTATAAGGACTGTTATATAACACATATAAATAAATTATTTTATATGTGTACACACATGCACACAATACACATATATGTATTATATAAACATAACTATCTTCTATACTACATGCTACACAGTTTATTACACATCATCAAGCTGACATAAGACAGAATTAATTATCTGTAGCGTAAGAACAGCTGTACTGTATCTGACAAGAAAGTTCTCACCAACGTCCTTTGCAGTTTGCGGAGTTTTTCAACTGGTTCAGGATCATAGCCAGGAATCTTACGCATGTCATTATTCCTCAGTGCCAACATAGTCTCTAGCATGAAGCGAACCTACAAGGGAAAGAAACACTCACGTGAATTATATGCTGCAAGTTTGCTTAATAAAGTAGGAAATGTGTTTTGAAAACAACGCTCTGTGGGAATAAGCAACTGATCTGGCAATGTACTTTGAGATTTGGATGATCTGAAGACAAATACAGAGAAGGATGTTTACTTTAACTCCTATTGTATTCATTGGTGTTCAAACTTGAATTCAAAGTCGTAGCTGCTAAACACCAAACTTTTTAATGTGTAAAAAAGCATCATGGAACACAAGAATTATCCTTTGCATAACACACACAACAGCTCTAGTTTCATCAGCTGCAAGACAGGCAAGGAGAAAGTAAACAAACACAATGACTGAGCTCTAACTGAGAACCTAGAGTGCAGCAGAAAGCATTTTGGTAAATTAACACATGTACCCAAACACTCAGCAAGGCTGATGCAGAAAAGAAAATCCTTCATACACACATACTCGAGTCTGATCCTTAAGTTCCTTCTCTGCTGTGTTTGCTTTGCTCTGGGCTTCACTGATCAGGTCCTTCAAAGCCAACGCATCATCTTTTCTTAAGGAAAAGCCCACGTTTTTCAGAAGAAACAGAATCAGTTCAATATCTTTTTCAGTGAAACTGCTAACAAGCTTCTTCAGAATATCAAAGATCAGCAGGCAATGAACTACGTGGAAGTTATAAAGATGGGCAATCAAGGCAAGCAGATTTTCACATTCTTTCCCTTCAGCATCACTTCGACTGAGTTCATCAAATTTCTTCACCACAGCTTCCAAGAAGTGAGCACCGACCTGGCAATAGTTCCAGTAAGGAAAAAAAAAAGTCAGCCTTTAAACATTGGTAGATTTTACAGACATCTGCAACACATTCATTTGGGGGCACTGCTATTATTAATTTTAAAGAAATGTTGTAGTTCCTGTCAATAAATATGGATCCACTGTGTATATATATAATTGTATCACATTTTCTTAATGTGTGTATTATTTAACCTCATATATACCATACAGATACCTGTTAAAGCCTGTGCAAAAGAAAGCAATGTTCTGAAATCACAGTACACACACATCAGAATCTGCTCACAGTTTTCACAACCATCTCCCCTGCTGTCAGACTGTCATGCTGTTACTGCTAACCACATACCCAGTAAAAGCTAGGTCAAACGTCCAGCAGCTGAAGATTAAACTATCCAGCAATCCCACTGCACAAATGCATACACACAGCCACTAGAATCTCAACTTTTGCAGTGACCAAGCTAATCCAAAACGCAGTTGCATTACCACACTTGTGTGCAATGCACGCACTGGATTTATTTCATGGAAAAAACCCTATAGCACTTCATAATACAGTTAAATGCTATGAACTTCTTGTAGGGGAACTGTTAGGACACGGCTTGACTGAGCACCTGGTGAAGGGGTGCGGCCAGCCCAGGGAGCACAGGCAAATTGTTTGCAACTGCACTCCCCACTTGACCAGAAAGGGAGGACTCAAGAGTGGAGCCCCCCCAGGCTCATATAAGAACCTGCCATGGAAGGGCAAACATCTCTTGGATGTGGGCTGCTTCCTGAGATGGAGTACTGTGTAACTAGAGAGCCCCTTCCCCACATGTGGGTGAGTTCTGTTCTTTCTGTGTGTAGCTGCTGGCCTACCTCTGAATGTTTTGTCTTGTGTTGTTAAGAATCCACCAGAAACGATTTTGCTTCTTCATGAACAGAACTCCTATCATCAAAGGTGCTGAGTAAGAGAGTTATTAGTATAGAAGACAGTCTGAATATCAGCTGCCTATTACTCAGTATTCTAGCAAGCTTCAACTTCTGAACAGATTAGATTTCTCCTCTTAAAGTGGCATTATGGTATCATGCATCAGTATTAATAACTTCCTTCCAGAAAGCAGAGGAACGAAAAAGAAAATTTAACAGCAAGGTTGCATAGGGAAGCTGGTGTAACTGCAGCCATCTGATATTTAATATGATTTTAGAGACAACAATATATCTGTTGACCCAAATAACAACTGAACTTGCATCAACACAGTTCTTGCACTGAGAGGTAGGATAGGAATGTGATTAGATGGGAGTACTGTGCTGAGACACCTCAATTCTCTGAGGAAAACATAAATTTAAGCTAATTTCAACTCCTTTGTAACTTCAGTTTCTTAACACTAAGAAAGATACCTCAATCAAACTTCATATATAAAAAAAATCCTGAGAAAATTGCTACAATTCATTAGGTTTTTAATATTTACAGAGTCACATCTAGCTATGACTTACACAACTGGACTTTAAAAGAACCAAAGGTACTGCTTTCACTGATGTGGAAGGACTCCTGTAAGTGTGGAGTCTTTCTTTGTGAACTGTGTATACTTTCATATGCCCAAGAGAATATCTGTTCAATTTAATGCTGCTTGGTGACACACAATCAGAAATTAAGACAATCTGAGCATCAACGTGCTCCCCAACTTGCAGCCTTCAAGAGTATTAGTCCCAACCACAAGAATTACCTCAGTTCCTACTGTATGATGAAGAATGCTGACCAGAAGGACGTGCTCCATCACCAGTCTTGCAGGCATGGCAACTGCAGTGACACAAGCGTTCATAAGGATATTTGTTAGAGTTTCATTCATGTCCTTTCTGCTGTTGGCCATGTAAAGCTCTTCCAGCTGTCCACTAATGGAGGACAAATTTGGCTCACTCAACCTATGGAGAAACAAAATACAGCATTCACTATTTTGCCTCATAACACAGCTCCACCATTTTCAACGTATCCAACCTGCAACCTGTTCCTAAGCTCACCTAGTTTCTCTGAAATTAGTGAGAAGAAGAACGTAATGATCACTAAACTACAACCTCCAAATCTGTTACTTTTTAAGATTTATGTGTAAAAGCAGCTGTACAAACAAAGTATTGTCACAGTGGTTGTTGTTGTGCTAACAGCCTTACTAAAAACAAGCTTTGCTTTGATCACTTGGAGCTGTGGCACAACACAGTTTTGTACTTAATTTCTCCAAAAAACACTCCATGCTTCTGTAACATGTCAGGTATAGCAAATCCTGAGGGACTGCACAAGCTCTGTTCTGTAGTCTGAAATTTATAGATAATAAATGTCAATAGACTTCTTATTCTGAAGGCCCTCTAAAAATAAAAATGTGTAAGTCTTAATTATTTTTTCATTTCTTCAGTATATGAAGTACCACAAAGTTGTTTTTCCTGGGTGGTAATACTAGAGAAAAATAACTGTATTCAATTTTAACACAAGGTGCTGGTGTGGGATCTCACACTGCATTTTTTTAAGTAGGTGTACTGGAAGGTGCACTTGGAGAATTACAGCTAGTACTTGCGGGCAGCAGCTGTGTGGAATTCAGCCCAATCTTAAATTTATTTTCTAGGCTTTTCAACTTCTATAACTACCAGCTTTGAAGAATTTCTGTCAACAAAGATAATTATTATTAAGGATAGCAGACACGGCTGCCAACTTAAAAACAGTTTGCAAAGATAAAGGTTCACATCCAAGGTGCTTTCCTTTGAGTGATGAGCACTGACACGGAATCAGAAAGATTAATCACTTGTGCTTATTACATTACCTATTAATGAGACCATTCACTATTTTCTTCAGTCTTCCCAGTTCCTCTTTTTTCTTGTCATCAAGAACCTCCTGAGCTTTTCTCACTTGAGGGGGAATGTACTTTGCAGCACTCTGATCGTGATCCTTATCAGGAAAACAATCACAGCAAATGAGATTAGTATTTAAAATATTTGAGCTTCAGCATACGCTTCTATCTAGTATTAACGTATCAGACTTTTTGTTAAGCGCAAAGCAATGCTAAAGGAACAACCTCATTCAGGAAAAAAGAGTGCAGCAAGTTGCTGCTTATGGTCAGCTTGAGAAGCAAAAGAATTTCTCCCTTCACTGGACTTTTTAAGTAAATTACTTTTAATAAAACTGACGTTTTAGGTCCCTGGT
Source organism: Callipepla californica brunnescens (assembly GCA_023055505.1). NCBI lineage: Eukaryota > Metazoa > Chordata > Aves > Galliformes > Odontophoridae > Callipepla > Callipepla californica. The sequence goes on along the minus strand of JALIRH010000109.1, from coordinate 643,854 downwards.
TTAACCAGATAGGCAACGGAAACCTGTTCAAGTGAAGGCCTCGGTTGTAGTGGTGCTGAATAACTTGGTGCTGTGTGGCTAAATGTGTTTGGCTTTCTCTCCTCCACTTGCACTACAAAGCCAAGCACAAGCAAAATGTCTGGCATCCTCTGGAAGGAGCTCTGTTTCTAACACATATTCATTGTCTTGTAGGCATTTCTGTGATCTCAGGGAAGTGCTTAATCTGGTTCTGGGATGGTGAGACTTTTGTTTCTTTTATTTGTTGTCTATGCACAAGCAAGGTTTTGTGTGTTAGGTTGCAGTGTGCCAGCACAGTGTGCCAGCACAGTGTGCCTGTAGGGCTTGGCAGCAGCTCAGAAGTCAGTGCTGCTGCTGGACCAAGTGTGGTTTTCACCAGTGCTGGACAAACAGCAAACACCAGTGCTTTGGAGAGGCGACATCAGGTCTGCTTTGCACGCACTCTGATAAGCAAGTTTGTGTTATTTCAAGCCGGCTCCCTACCTCCTGCTCTTCCTCCTCCGGGGCCTCGCTTCCCTCAGGCACCTCGCTGTCCTCGGCGGATGAGCTCTCTCCGTCCCACTGCCCTTCTCCATCTGACTCTTCGTAGCTGTCAGAGACCTCTCCCAGCTCCTCGGGGCGCTCCCGTGCCTTCTCAGCGTCCTCCCCACGCCCTCCCGGCTCCGGGCCCTCCTCCTCATCGCTGCTCTGGCAGAGCCCGGCGAGGCCGGCGCCAGTGCCGAGCGCGCCCAGCACGTAGCCCAGCCCGTCCCGCAGGAAGCTCTGCGGCAGCTCCTGGCTCGCGGCCTTCCCCTTCTTCCTGCGGCGCTTGCCGAACCCCAGCTGCCTCTCCAGGCGCCGGATCTCCCTGTCCTCCTCCTCGTTGGCCTCCAGCAGGCCCCGCTTCCTCGACGAAGCGGCGGCGGACGCCCGAGGTGCCGCCAGCGGAGGCCGCGGCTCTTTCGGCGGCGGTTTCTTCGGCTGCCGCGGCGGCTCCGGCTGCTTCTTCGCGGCGGCGGCGGCGGCGGCGGGCGAGGCCGGAGCTGCGGGGCGGGCGGCGGGAGCGGGCCGGGACACCGCGGCCGGGCCGTCCCCCGTCTCTCCGCGTCGGAGGAGGCGGCGGCGGCTCCGCTTCAACCTGCGCTTCTCCTTCCTCGCGTCCCGCCGGCTCTTTCGGCTCGGCCTGTCCGGGCCTCTCAGCAGGAGGTGCTGCTGCGGCGACGGCTGCTCCCCGGCCGCCTGCACGAAGTCCTGCACCGCCAGCCGCAGCCTGTCCAGCTTCCCGCCCGCCGGCCGCCTCACCGCGCCCCGAGCCACGCCGCGCCCGGCCGCCACCATCTTGGGGAACGGCCGCGCGTCGCTTCCGCCTCCCGCCCGCCGCTTGGGGCTGCGGCGCCCCCTGCTGGAGCGGCGCGGGAAGGGCGGGAGCGGCGGCGCCCGGGGGAGCCCAGAGCGAGCACAGGAGCGAGCCCGACGGACGGGCGGGCCCAGTTCTGTGATCTGAGGGAACTGCGTGTCCTGTGTCACTTCGCTGCTGTCAGCGGGAAAACCAATTGGCACCTTCATCTTATTTTCAGCCTCTTTTTTTTTTTTTTTCTTTTATTTATTTCCCCCTCGCTCCGTGCCTATGTAATCTGCTGGGTGTGTGTGTGGCCGCATGCCTGCGTCCTCTCCTCTGCCCGGCTCTGAAAGTTAACGGTGACTTTCCAGCCGTGTTTGGCAGTTCCCAAAGACAGCTCAGTTCCCCGAAACACCGACTTTCCCCGCATTTTATGATTTATCAAATCTTCCATAGCAGAAAAAAGACTTTCTCAGCTAAAAAGCAAGACTTACACGTTAATATACATCACAGAAACTCCAGGAAAGCCTGCGTTCACGGCCCAGGCTCAGAGGGAGGATCAGTCGTGAACCTCATGTGGGTACCAAATCTATAGGAAATCAGGCTTCATTATGTTGCTCTCTCTTGTTGCACTCCCGAACTCTCTTGAACAATGAAGTACTGGAGAGAACTTCGGTTTTAGCTGAAAATTTAACGTGTTATGTTACTCTATAGATTATTTTTGCTCTTGTATGCACGTTTCCATACTCCTTCAATGACATCATCTGTCCTAGACGACCCCATGCTTCAGAAATCTAGCGTTCTCAAGGCTGATGTGCAATGAATCTTTCCCTCTCAGTGACGAAATATGTTGCGTTGATTTGTCAAGGCATTCCCTTTGCTACATTTAAACTATATATTATGCTCTAATTTATTGGTGTTCTGCTCTTTCTTCATGCACAGACAGCTCACACGCATTTTGCATCCTATTTATAGATTTATTGATAATACTATTCCATCAGCATGCCAGAATGCTAGATAAATACAGCTGAATAGAATTTGAGCAAATATTAGATGCTTTTAAAACTAAGATTTGCATCCTCCTTCTGTCTCATTCTGTAATTTGTCATTCAGGGCAACGGAGCTTTCCAATAATGGGAAATCTCCTATTTCTTCAAAGAAAGAGAATGCCAGTACTTGCCACCTTCAGCACTTCACACATCAGAGGAATATGTGGAAAACGTATTTTGCTGAACTACATAATTCTAAATTGGGGTGAAAATGGACATGCTACTGTAGCAAAAAAATACAGAAGTAAAATTATCACCACTTGTTGCAAACACTTTCTAAGGTAAAGTGATATTTCAGAGAAAATCTAGAAGTAATTATCATGAGAACATTACATTGAAAGAAATAACAATCTGCATAGACTAACTCATCATTCAAATCTAGGGATGCCGTATCTAAATTAATACATTATGCCAAGTAATTCAGATACTGCTCTAGAACATTGTGGATTCCTGTTTTATGTTTAGGATTTTGGCTTACAGGTCATAGTAAATGCAGCTTTCTTGTCATGACATTATAAGAAGCTCTTAAAATCTGTTCCAACTTTCCTGTGTCATCTAAAGACAAGAAAAGAGGAGGTATTCACTTTCCACTTTACAAATCTCACATTTAGATCTCTGCATCATATCAGCATCACTTAGCAAATATGAATTCAGAACTGGGGGAACATTTTGTAATCATTCTTTGTTTTGACAGTGATCCCACAGCAGAGAACACGCAGTAAGGGCAGGTTTCACATTTAGAATTAAATTGAACATAATGGCATGATTCACTGGAAATGAAACTTCGTATAGAACTGTTGCTTCCGGATGTTTTTGCTTCCTGCTGAGATAATCTTTGTTAGCAGATTTCTTTTGCTCTTAAGTTTTATTTGTGGATTTTCTTTTTCTTTTTTTTTTTTTCTTTCTTTTTTTGTTTTTTGCTTTTCTTTCTTGCAGTTTGAGTGAAATACTCATCCTTTAGCCATCTGTCTTCTATTTTTCCTGGTCACCTCCCACAGGTCATGAAGATGTTATTTAGTGTCTGTATAACACAGGTAGGTAGTTACTTGCTCTTTTGTAATTTATTGCTGTTGAGAATATTTTGCAGTTTATCGCCACAGGAAATATCTGTGTTGTACCTGGAAGACTTCTAGGTTGATTTCATGGGGTCATTCATTGTTCTTATCAATGGAGGAAACAGCTTGATTCATGTCAGAACATCTCTATAAATCCAAAGTCTCTTTTTGACTATACAGTCTGAAAAGTTAACACCAGGATGAAATTATTCAGAGCAAGGGGAGCAGCAGAACAGTGTGAGCTACTTTAAGACAGCTGTGACTTCCTAACATGGCACCTGCCTACTTGAGATACTGTTCTCTCTCATGCCATGTTGCCACCACTGTGGTCAGCAGAACTGACATTTGTTCTTGTGTGAAAGAGAAGAGCTGCTGGGAGAGATTTTCTATGAAAGGATGCTTATCCTCTGGAATATGTTTTCCAAAGTCTCAGAACAGTATGAAATTGATGTCTCTTCCGCTGTGCTTCAGTTCCATCTCTCTCAGAAGTTACTGGCAGGTAAGTTATTTTCTTAATGATTTAAAGACACATCCCTGTTGCTGAGATTTCCTCTTTTTTTTTTTTTTTTTTTTCCTTCAGAACTATGTCTCACAACTTCTAAAGTCAGGCATAATAAAAGTTGAACTACACAAATCCTCTAGAAAATCTCTGTCCTGATAGTTCCAGAATTTCCACAGTCTTTATATCTGACCCTTGGCCCATCCTTTGTCTTTTGTACAGGATGACTTGTCTTCCCTCATTCTGACACTAAGACCATCGAAATACCTCCTCATTTATCTCCATGTTTGCCAGCAGACTCTATCATCCTCAGCACCTTCACATACAGGTGTGTACTTCCTCTTTTCTTTGGCTGCCCCAACAGATTTTCTGATTGAAAGCTGTTTGCTGAGTTTTTCATACCACTTCTGTCTTTTAGACCCTGAAATCAACGCCCTTTCAGTCACTGCTGACTGGTGATACTCATTAACAACGGTCTTAGTTTGTGTAAACTAACACAAGCCATTTTAATTGAAACGAACTAGGAAACAATTATATGAGTAGCACTACAGGTCCCTCTTAAAAAAAAAAAAGAAGTAGGAAAATAGGACATGAAACTGGTAATCTCAGCAGGCAAAACTAGATCAGGGTGAAGATGTCTTTATTGACTTCAGTCGTTAATGTATTTCAGTTCATTGGAAGGAAGGAGTGGGTACTGAAGGTTATTATTTAGATAAATGGTCGGAAAGACAAGCATAAAAAGACAAGTATAATGTGTGAAAGCAAAATCCCATTTCCCCAATCCATTAGCAATTTTAGTTTTAAACTATAAGGAGATTATCTAATATGTGACATGGGGATAGCTGGAAGAATGTAATCAGATGACTTTCTTGTTATTAAAAGGAAGAGGTAGGTTGCAACTGAAATGAGGTTTTAAATTCATGCTTTGTGCACATCACAGTCCAAAAATATAGTTATAAATCAGGATAACATCATTGATCAAACTCCCACATTATGGTACTTTGCATTTCCTATGTGACATTTGTATAATCAATGAAATGCCTTTATAGAAGACTTAACTCAGTGCTGAAAGTTGACCTTACCTAAGGAACACTTGTATTATACTGTCATTGACAAGCCAATTTTCATCAGAGATGAAGTAAATATTTAACAAGGGACATTTCCTTTCTCCTCTGTTCTTTCTCCTTTTATTTGTAATTGCTTAGCTTCAACATTTTGGTTGTAACTCTTCCCTGAAGATCAATCTGAGCTTATTTTTGTTATTTAATTCTGATGAGGCAGCTTTAAAAAATAAAGCACGGAAGTAGGAATGGTACTCTGGAATAGATACCTATGAATGCATTGAGTTCAGCAAATCACCTTTTACCCATTCATTTACCAATAAAAAGTGCAAGTGCTGGCAGTAGTAAGTACCACGCCACTCTGAGGAGCATTTCACCAGTAGCAATGTTCAGTGTTTCTGTCCGTCCCACTGCTAACACTGTCTTCTAACATGCAGGGTGAGTTGTTTTCTGAGACAATTTCCAGCAGCTTTTTCTAGCTCAGGAGGCGTTAACTGTTACCAAAAGGCTTACTTCATTATTCCGTGCAAAACATGATATGTATCTGAGTCAAGGCACAGTCAAGTACTTGGAAGTCTTTCCATGCTGACAGCAAACTTTGGATCTGGTAACATATGCTGTAACAATGGTACAGATTTATTCTTGTTGGTTGCTATTCCACATCTTAACATTTGTTCCTATGGTGTATTATGTTATTGTTCTTGACATAGCATTAATTTATCATGCAGTTCTTGTTCAGGAGCCCTACTTGCCCAACTATAACTAGAATATGGTATTTTTAATTAAAGACTGTTCTCTCTGCTTGCAAGAAAATTATAAGATTAGTGTCTCTTGCAGTTCAAGCAGAAAGCAGAGGGTTCAGCAGAGCCTTAAGCAAATCAAAGTGCCTGAACTTCTCAGGCTTTTCCCAAGGTTGGATTCTTAGTCTCTGCATGCCTTGAAGATGGAATCTTACCAGGTAACTTAAGTTATCTGTGAATAGATGTTTACGGTTGAGCAAATCAACCTAGTGTCCCTCTTGGCTCAAAGAGAAGAAATAGAAGCTTCCAGAGGTGAAAAACTGTTTTAGAAAGAGAATAATCACTGAGCAATCTACAGTGACTATAAAGAAAGCCCAGAGAGATCAATCCAGCTGAAGAATCATTGTAGATATCTGCTGCTGAGTGAGGTTAATGTGATCTTAGTTATGTTATGTGTAAAATGGGCTTAGAAATATCTTCTCATGCTTCGTGATGTTATACCCACTAACTCAGGCCTCTGAGATCACTGCCTGGCAGGGCTAAATGAGATTCCTCTGGGTACATCCAGGTCAATTCCACGCTCCAATGATCTCTGTGAAGAGCTTTTTCATAAGCTGTATGTATCATGTTTCCTTCTCTCGGCAGCCACATCTTCATCCACCATGTGACAGCCAGTTTGTACCTCTGTCATTCTGGGATAACACCCTGTGATTTGCTGATGCAACTGGGACTGTGTTGAAAGCTGGATTAGTGAGCAGGCGTGGATTAGACATAAAACTTCTACCCTCATGAACTACTTTATAATCATCACCAGTTTTAACCTGCATCCTCACTATCTTTGATCCAAGACACTGATAATGTCCACCATCATCAGAACATTCCAGCCTAACAAAGCTGCAGCCAGTTGCCTTAGGCAGCCAGTTAGTATTTGGCACTTTACTGCCTGAAGGTCAGGGCAGTGAAACAAAACCAGGCATATACAAATTTTAACAACCTCATATTTGAGTCTGGCACATACTTGACCCTGGAAACTGCTCTAATATACTCCTACATCTGGTAACGTCTCTTTCAGGCAATCACTATCAGATAAAGATCAACTTTTGTTGTTGTTACAGCTGCTATAGGATAACATCAGTCTGCCACTTCTCCTGGCGGTGCATTTCCTTACTCTTCTCATGACTTATGGTATAATCCACCAAATCCAAGATCTGATCCAAATGTAAAGAATCAGCTGTTATTTTTCCCAGATCAGTTCTTTTCTTATTTGGCTGCAGAAAGAAGCGGACAGGAGTAGGAAGGGGAAGAGAGCTGCCCTTTCCAATGGCAGTACAGGCTGCGACTTGGCTAAATGAGTTATGGAAATGCACCATTAGCAGATTACAAAAATGCACTGTGTCAGGATATCCTGCTGGTGGGACAGTTAGTTTCCGTGTTGATTTAAACGAGAATTTATTACTCTACAAGTACAGCTGGTCTTTCTGTTGCACCCATCTGTATTAACACCTGTGCCACATATAAAATAGGTTCACAGGTGAAAACAAGAGCAATTACAAAACCCCTTTTTGTATAGTTGCAGTGCTTATCATGAGATTTTTGCCTCTTGCTCTCCTGAATAATTTTCCAAAAATAGCATGCTGACAAGTAAAAAGAGCAAAGCTCTACACAACTGTGTGTGTGTACATCTGGTGAACTGACTGCATGTGTATAGTGGGAATTTCTTAGTATGAATTTTCTTCTTCCTTACTGGTGCATAAGGTAAAGATATCTATTGTTAGGACAACACAGATTTGGATTCACTTATGGAATGGTGCTGTTAAAGTTACTGCAATCCACTCCTGTATATAACTGTGGGAAAAGAGGGTATGTGTTAGTATCATGTAGAATAATACAGTTATAGAAATAATTGGAAGGGTTTTTTTCTTAATCTTACAATGGCAGTTCTAAATTCGTAACTGCAGGAGCCATATTTTCATTAGGTATTTCTAAATTCTCACAGTATGGAGCCCTGATCTATGATGGGAGGCTTCTGCAGTCCCCTAATGAAAAAGAAACAACAGAAATAGAATTTAATCGTGCCTTTACCCATCAGGTATGCTAAGATATTTGCTTGAATTCTCATTTTTTTAACCTAGAATCATGTTCCAGTCCTAAGACCTATTTGTTACCTGTGTGGTGTAACAATTCTGCCTATTTTTGTAGTCTGTATTTGAAAAAAGTAAGCTGTAGAGAATGGCAAGCCTACTGGCAATTTGACCTACTGTTTCACTACAAAGGGTAACTAAAGGTTTGTTAACAAAATGGCCATAATACTGATACTATTTGCCTACAGGTGAGCTGCTTACAGGCAGGAGTTGTTTCCTTCTCCAGCATTCACATAAATAGAACAACGCAGGTTATATGACACTAATGCTGCTTGGTAAATTGATCATGGCTTTTTTCTGTTTCAATTTGAGTATTGCTAAAACCTTGATCTACTGTGTTTGAACACACGGTCAAAACCAAGGTCAAACTCAGTTCCAGTCCCGCTGTAATAACTGCCTCTTTGTAGCTGTGAGCAACTCACCTAATCCCTTCCCTTTGAATTTCATTTTTCAGAATAATTATAGATATGCTACATTAACAGGCACCACACTGATGGTGAGAGAACTGCTTAGATGTTTTTATTAAAAGGTGGTGAATAGGTAGGGTGTTAGGCAATAAGAAATAGATCCAGGTAGCAAAATTCAGATAGTGATCCTAATTGGATTTCCCTAGGGATGAAGGAGCACTGGAATTTTTCACTGAGAGGGTGGTGAGGCATTGGCACAGCTGCACAGAGAGCTGTGGATACCCCATCCCTGGAGGTGCTCAAAGCCAGGTTGGATGGAGCCCTGGGCAGCCCGAGGTGGTGAGAGGCAATCTGCCCATGGCAGGGGGTTGGAGCTAGATGATCTTTGAAGACCCTTCCAACCCAAGCCATTCTATGATACTGTGATTTAGGATTCAATATGACCATGATTATTTTTTATTAAGAGAAGCAAGCAGTTGATCTATTTAGATAGACATTTGGAATACCTTATTTAACCACAACTTTCACATCCTCAAGTTCAGCAATTACTTTCTCTGCTCAGCAGAAAAGGTCATTCTCGTTAGGTGACAATGCAGATTGGATACATCACATCTGCATATTTAAATATGCGTATGAGTGTTCTCATTTTTCTTTGGAAATACAGACCTTTGAGCCAAGCGGAATTTGTTCTACTCTAAGCTTGAAAGTGAACTTCTGTGCAATAAGGATGATTGGGTGTCACAGGGCATCTGACACATTCCGCCTAATTGTGATTCCAGATATTTTTCGGCAGACAGGAAGCCCGGGGCTGGATTTCACTAGAATGAAAAATTAGAAGTCAGCCTAGATTCCAGTTTTTGTGTAGGAACAGAGGTGATTAAGCAAAATTATTAGACCTATTCGAGGCCAACATCAAAAACTGTTTTAAAGACCGGTGTTAAAGATTGATGTTAGTACCAGCCTCTTGATGCAGACTGGGAATGTAGCCATGGAACAATCCCAGCCTGCAGCAATAAGGAAACAGATTCAAGGTCACTGCAAGCCTAGGTGCTTTATATAGCACATTTCAGTGCCCACTTGGATTCTAGGCTGACCAGGGGATTTTGTGGTACCAAGCATTGACCTTTCAGTAGGTCATCACTGGAACTGATTATCAGATGAGAGAAATCTTGCCATCATTACTTACAATAGACAACTCAGTATTATTCTGCAATAGAATTTCAAAATATTATCACCTTTTATTCTTCATTAACTAGTTGCAGTAAACACATGATCCAGTATTACTCTGCAGTTCCTTCAAAAATAATTACATGCTAAAGATAGTAATATATCAAAAATTAATTACATTAAAAGTGCTTGCTAATGTTTTGTTACTGCTCTGTTTAGTCTTGGCATCTGCATGCCATCCATTAATTTATTTCAGTAAAACCTACAGGTCACATTGTGAAGTTCTTCGTACATTTCTGTGTAGTTAAAGTTCCCCCCCACTTTTTTTTCCACAGCGTGTCTTTGGTAAAGACATTGATTTGGGGTACATGATTGTGTGAATGCAGCCATGTGTGTAACGAAGGGAAACAGCTAAGATAACACTTGATCTGTATTTCAGTAGAGCGTTTTTTCAGTTTATATTATTTAAACTTGCCAGTTTTTATAATTAAGTAAAAGCATTTTCATATACATACACAAACTCATTTGGAAGAATACTTACAAGCTGCTGCTTCCTTACAAAGGCAAAAACACCATCTGTAGTAAAGTCAATAGATCGGGATTTGTAAAAAGAGAGAAAATCAGTATCTCGCTTCAAATGAAATCAGCGTAGCTATCAATGTACTTTGATGCTTATAGAAAAATTTTGTAGTGGACACTGTGCAATGCTGTATTGTTTATTTTTATTGCAGGATATCAGTGTATTTCAAAGAACTTTAAATAAAAATAAACTTCTTGCAGGCATGAACCTTTAAATAAATTCTTCCAAAAATGCCATTGTCTGGTCCTGCTCACATTGTGCATAAGTATTTCTTATCTCATAAAAGAGGACAGGAATTATTATTATAATAACATTAATATATATATAATTATATATATAGTTATTTAATATTTTATAAAATTTTGTATTTATATATATATATTTATATTTTATATTATATAATATATAATTATATATTATATAGTTATTTCTTGACTCATTAACTCTCTATGAGGACTAGGTGTGTGTAAAGAAAATGGACAGTAACGTTTCTCACATTTTGTGTTACTCTCAGTACTTAAAATGGGATAGGCCAGACAGAAAAGCAAATTGTGATTGCTTTGAGAATATGGTGTAGTTCACAAGCTCTTTTCTCTCTGATAGCTGGAGTGGTTCGTTATATTGTAGAATGATTGGGTTGAAAGGGACCTTAAATATCTTCTAGTTCCAGTCCCTGCCATAGGCAGGGTTGCCACCCACTGGATCAGACTGCCCAGGGCCCCATCCAACCTGTCTACAAATTGCTGAATTATATCCTATGGTTTTTACTATTTGGAATGAAATGACTCATTTCAATCAAAGTTTTCCAACATGCCTTATAGTGACTTTTAATGTACATTTTTAGCGCTTGAAAAGATGTGAATGTTTTGCTTTTGATAAAGAATCAAACAATAACTAAAATACTGTTTCCGTAAAAGCAAATAAAATGTGTTTTGAGGTATCAACGCACAGATGCAGTACAGTATGAATGTATCCTATGAAACCTCAGTAGCTTTGTACTGTCCTTAAAAATGTGATTAATCACAGGATATGATTTAGAAACAAAAGACCATCTGTCTCAAACAGATGACTTCTTTGAAACCTTAACAGCAGTGAAAACAGTTAAAATAGGTGCTGCAAGCTTGTCAGTAGCTACTTTGAAGGGAACAGGCTTTACAGAATTATGGATGAATGGTGTACCTGCTTTTAAAATTGGAGAAACTTCTTGTCTGTGTGCTGCTTTAGAAGCTCTGCAGTCTTCTGACCTCTCACAGATCATACAGAGCCAGCACATGGTGGTGAGTTCACCAGAAGCTCTTGAATTTGTCACACAGTGTGTAGAGCTTTATGTATTTTTCAGTCAAAGGTGGGACCAGAATTTTGGAAACGTTTGACTGCAACAGCCGCATCAATGTAGACTATGAGGAAAATGGGAAATTAGCTAGAAACAAGAAAACTGATGGACACTACATCAAGGCTAAACTTACGATTACCTTCTTGGGCCAGGGACAAGATGCACTCCTAGGTCAGATTGTAGCTGTGGTTGAGCCATGTGTGACCCCACTGTTGATGTGAATTGGGGCTGGTGACCATTGTCACACACTGATGTTGATGAGAGGAAGAATATCAGCCTTTCCAATGTAGTGTGGATAAGGCTGGGGGTTGTCCTATTCCTCTCATTTCAGACATTAGCAGCATGTGGGAGAGTAGGGCATACTTGAACAGGCAAAGGAGGCATCCTTTGAACAAGTTGACATAACGTGGAAGTCAGAAATGTAGGCAGAACATCCCCTCTGCCGCTCTGCTTTTGAAAGATCAAGAGGCGTGTCATTTCTATGTGCAGGATGCAGTTTCCAGTGAGAATTCTTGGAATGATCACGGATGAGATTCACTAAGAGGATGGCAAGCAGACAAGGAAGCAGTGGTATTTCCACAAAGAACTGTTGACTCTCTGCACATCTCTATTTCAGAATATAGGGAAACGTGAGCCAAGATGGGAGCATCACATTTTCATGGTAACAGAGGCTAAACCTGCATTACTAGGCATAATCAACAGAATCTGCTTCTATAGTTGACCTATCCTGGATTCAGGTGCCTCCGTTAGTCCTCTTGTCATGGAAGCAGCCACACACATTAAGCTCTTAAGAAGCTTTCAGTTGCCAGTGCTATTTGACAATGCAATCCAAGTGGACAGCAGTGCAGAGAGAGCATCTGAAGCATTTTTAACCTAGTCAATGGTATCCTTTTTTTTTACAAGATCTAAGGGAAAAGGAATATGCTTGGCATGGAAACTTGGCAGCAGAGTAGCATGACAGATGCCCATATCCTACCACTCTTAAAATGTGATATTGGGCTCTTTTTAATGAAGATGTAGGCAAGTTTTGCCAGAACTGGTGTTATGGAACAGTAGGTGCCGCATTGACAACGGCAGTACCTATAGAGTTGTATGCACAAGAGCCGTGTAACGCAGACATGACTGGGACATGCAGCACAGGTTACCTCTGAAAGTGCAATAACTGTCAAAGTAGGTATACTTTGAGTGTAACATATGGTTTACAGGACCTAAAATTAAAAATGTGGAAATATTTTTGAGTTGGATGAGTCACAACCTATTCCTTGTTCTATCCTCCCACTAGGAACAGGGTATGAAATCTCTGGAGTCCTCCACTCAAATACTTAGAGACACCCAAATGCTTTAATTCACCATAGATGGATTTTGCTTTATATGAATGCCAGAAGACTGTATCTAATCCAGGTCTTGAATGTTTGGAGGCCATGTTTGGAGGTGTTATTGCTTTACTGTAATATCTACTTAAGAAAGGAAGCTAAGATCTACTGAATGATTTCGTATTATTGACATGATTTTTGGTAAAAGGCCTGCTATATCTGAAGCCTGTTACTGAAAGTAAGTGTAGGCCAATTTTATATAATAATCTGTTTATACAATTGCAGCATTTCCTGATAGTCCATTGGGACAATTGACGAGTGCTACATGTTCTGTTGATCAAACACTTGACCTCAGCTTAGAGTATAGGCTTTGATAAGATAAAGTTCTGCTGGTCAGGAGACCTTAATTGCAGTGGCCCTTTTGGGCCTTCCAGCCTCTGATACTAGGAATAACCTTACACATCAAATTAAAACTTCAGCATGGTAATTGGCAGATATTGTGAAAGTCCGTTTTATATATGTGAAAGTCTTCTTTATATACGAGTATGGCATGAAGAAATACCTGCTGAAATTTATTTGGAATGTCCTTGAGCAACATTGAATTCTCCAAATTACATGGTGCCTGTGGAACAAACCTATTCATTTTGCTAATGAGACAGAGGAGAAAGATAAAAATTTAAAAAACGCCTGGCATCATATTTTATTAGTCACCCAATATTGACAGAGATCGAGGCTGTTAAATTCCAGAAAAGGATTACTTATTATCTTAACACTCCTGAGATGCATTAAACACATTTGAATTTAATTAGAAAGGAGTATCCATGATTTAAGAATAAATCTTGCCCCTATTAATTTTAGAAATTAAGGTGATTTATTCCCTTTAAAATTCCTAGCATTTTGGATAAAAGTCCTTCATAAAAAGTGCAGGGCTTACTGTCAAAGACAAAATTTATAAATGTGATTTTGTGAACCTAACTGAAAAATGGCTGTAGTTTAATACTGGCTAGATTTTCAAAATGCCTTCCATGTGGTATTTAACAGTACAGTTATCTTAGTCATGATGAGTCAGATACTAAATTTAAGAGAGGAAAATAAAATTATTTAACTAATAGAAAAGTGCTCTTCTTATTGTTTAAAGATTTGGCATTGCAATCCATTTTCCCAAAAAATTGTTGTAAAATTGAAAGTCTAAAAGATATGGAAGCAATGAAAAATAATTTGAGAATAGTTCCAAATAAGCCTGTATAGTCCTGCCAAATATCCATCTGTCTATCTATCTATCTATCTAGCAAGCTATTTACTGTTAAAGGGCAATGAGTAGGGACAATGAGTACAGCCATGTTAGGCAGTCAGGAACCGATAATATGGGCGGATATTTGCATTACATTTATAATACAGCTAATGCATGGTCAAGTTTTACAATCAATACTGAACTGCTGTAATAAGATATCCACTGAAATGCGTTGAATGGCTCAAAAATCAAAGGTTTATATAAAAAAAACAAGATAAGCAGTGAAACATAAGCGATCAGCAAGACTTGCAAAGAAAGCACAGACCTAGTGATGGCTGAAACTCTAAAGCCAATGCAGCATGGTGAGTGGATGTAATGTTACAGTGCTATGCAATAAACTAGAGTGGAGCAGAGACTGTTTTCCTTTTAAATCATACAATGTAAGTGCTTTAAGGATGAGAACTAAACACTGAGTAGAAAGCATGTCAGCATAGAAAGCAGTTATTGGGTAAGAACAGAAAATTTGCTATTATTTATTTAGTTATTAGTTATTTAACTCTTATGATGTTGCTATAGAACCAACACATGATATTGACAATATCATATCCCATATGAGCAACCATAACATTTCCAACCACTAAAATAAGTATTATACATCCTTACTACTTCAGGAAGTTCCCAAAGAGGAGAAAAAGTATGAGCAAAACTGGATAATAGTGTAGACAAGGAAATGATTTTTTTTTCATGCAAGTATTTATTCCAGTTGATAACTACTTACGCTAATATCACTGGCAGATGATACACAGAAGAAAAAAATAGTTGGCAAATAGTGGAGAATAGCAGAGTGGTATGTTTCAAAGATGAAGTAATTATACAGAGCAATCTGAAGTGTTTGGGAAACAGAAAATAGGCTCAAATTCAGTCAAGTGTCCATGGATGCGCAAAGAACATGGAGTCAACATTTTGACTATTGAACCAGAGCTATTCCAGGAAAACCAAGATTCAGAATAGAGATGATGGACACTGAAGGGACCACAAAACTTCCCTAGCTTTAAGGTTCAACTGCTCAACAAGATCTACCAGCAAAGCAGAACAAGAAGTTAGTAGTTGGAAGCTGAAGGCAGTAAAATTCAAATCAGAAGCGAAGCATGATTTTTAATATAGATGGTAATTAAATATTGAACATGCCATGAAGAGAAGTAGTGAGTTTTCATTCTTTTGATCCATCCACTCTGGCTGAACACCTGTCAGAGACTCTAACTTATGAACTCAAAATAGACAGACTGGTGAAAGCGAGGCATTTCTAGAGACTTTGTTTTGTTTTATGATTTATTAACCCTGGCAGAGTTCTGCTGATAAATACATAGTAGAGGGGGAGGATAACCTCCCTCTACCCACTGGCTATGCTCTTTTTAATGTACCCCAGTACACGACTGACCTTCTTGGACATTAGAGCTTCTTGGATACTGCTGTCTCATGGCCAACCTGTTGCCCATTCTGACACCCAGATCCTTCTCTGCAGAGCTCATCTTCAGCATGTCAGCCCCTAACCTGTACTGATGCATGTGGCTGTTCCTCCCATGTGCAGGACTCTACACATCCGTGTTGAACCTCATCAGGTTCCTCTCTGCCTAGCTCAATAACTACACCTTCTCTGTGTCCTTTGTTAACAGTAGTGGAGATATTTTACTCTAATGTTCATTTTGAAAGTTTATCAAAAACCATATTACTTTGATGCATTTTTAAAGTTTTATTTCTGGGTATATATATACATGCATATACAAAATGTGTGGATCTGTACTGAACTAGTTTGTATCCAATTTGTGTAATAGCATTCTCATTTTTTAATTGGAAGTTCTTTTTCTTGACCATACAAATTTTACAGCATGGAATAGATGGGCAGCTAATGCTACTGCATTGACCCATTGGAAAGATACAGTCCGGAAATACTTGGAACAACAACAACAAAAAAATCACACTTATTTCATAAAGAAAAAGAAAACAAATAGAAAATACAAAGAAGGTATGAATAAAAATGAAATCAGTCAGCAATATTTGAAGTTGAACCCAAATTCAAGACTGGTGGATCTTGCTTTCTAAAATTACAGTGTAATGACTGCTGTGATTTAGCTTATGAAATACATGCTTTGCAATGGCCAACCAAGAAATAATCTGCATAATAGCGATATATATATTTATTTTATACCACAATCAGTGTCTCCTCCATAAATAGGTTTTGAATATGTAAAGTGCTGGGTATCATCTGTGGCATGTGGCTACCCCAAGTTCTATCTAAAACTGGTGATCACCCTCAGCAGCATAACAAATTGAGCATCAGGCTTCAATCTGGCCAATTCTTAGGTAGCATCTTGAATATAATAAAGTGAGTAGTCATATCAACTGACAGAATAATGCCCCATTTTCTGTTAATTCAAAACTGCATTTGGCTGAATGATGACTAGAAAAGAAAGCATCACTTGTTCAAATGTTGTTAAGTAAATGTAGATTTCAAGGCATGGTACCAATTCGTACTTAAGTTAAAGAGAGTGATCTAAAATTGATTGACAAATTCTGTGTAAATATTCCCAGCGAAGCAGTTCCAACTCTAGTGATTTCAATTTTAGTCAATTCAACTAACCTTATTAGCTTGAAGATCCCAGCATCTTTTCTGGAGTATCTCAGTTAACCCAGTGCACATAAAACCTTCATTGGAAATTCAGAATACCAGACACGCTATTATCTTAAGGTAGAAAAACCGTTCTTTAAAAAGCAAGGCTGAAAAGGAACAAAATGAGCAAAATCTACTAAATCCTCTGAACTTTTACACATAAGGGTTAGGCACCACTAAGAATCAGTTTAATAGAAGTCTGCATTTTATTACTCTTTTTGGGTATACATGTACTTGTACATCAGCAACTTGAGAAAACTTCCTTGATTATACGTAGAACAAACTTCTTAGGGTTACTGAGGAGATCAAACAGTTCCAACAGTGTCTTTTTTCTCTGTGTCTGAGGTACAGATAAAAGCCTCCAGAGGTCTTTTACCTACTCATAAAGGTACCTCAGGCTTAATTTTTGTGTTTTGTGTTTTTCTTTTGGTATGCTTGAAATATTACTTTTGTTCTGATGAACTGAAATCAATGCATTTGTTGCTAAACCTTCTCATCAGTTTGCAAAAGTAGCCTCTGCTAGACTGCATATGTCTTGACATGAACAGCTTTTTCTGTGCTGGCTACCATGACCTTCCTTTGTGGTGTAGACACCTTGGAACTGAGCAATAACTTCTGCCCAATAAAGGAATGAAGCTATTTTTTCTCCCTGCCTTTTCAGCAAATATAAATGTGTTTCAAATTTCGGATGATTCAGCTGCTAGAAATGGAAGAAAGAATTCTAAGTCCATAATATGAGACAAATTAGGTTCTGTATCGGTATATTTCAAATTCAGTATGCAGCTGGAACTCCAACTGTGCTCCTCCTTTGTCTTCATTTCAGTATGTGTATTTCTTACATGCCTCCTGCAGGCCTAACCTCTGATCGTTCCCATTTTCCCCCTTTGCCTGGAACCTTCTCGCACTCCTCAGTTCTTAGCCCTGATCTGTTCAAGCTACAACACATACTTCTGCTTTCATCACAAACCTAATGAAGGCCTAAACGATTATCATACCATTGCAGCTTATCGTGTATTTTGTTATTTATTGTGTATAAGATGATGGAATCTGGGAACCTGTCTGTTCTGTACAAACAATGAGCACAATCTTTTCTAAAAATAGGGTTTGTCTTTTAAGTCCATTGACATACTTTCTGTTGACATCTGAGAGTATTTGATTTCTCTGAGTACAGGCTCTTGCACATCAAATTGTTGTCTGCCTTTTCCAGTTGTGTTTGTAAGGTAAAATACATTACTTCTGTCTTCAAACCTTGCCTTTAACTTCACTGTTCTCTCTAGACCAAGCTGAAGTCTCATGCAAAAGTCATCTCAGCAGCTACAGATGCTTTCACCACACAGCATCCCTAGAAGAGATGACTGAAGGCAAGGGGGAATGGTTGAAGAAAGCACAATTTATATTATCTGTCAGATGCAATCTGTTGCTGTGGAGTAGGACAGCTTTTCCCAAGAGCTGTCGAAGACACTTCTCCCTGCTCCTCCAGGACTTTTTTAGTGGTCCTTTTCCATTCCTAAAGACTCAGGAAATACTGAGACACGCTCCCTGCACAGGTGGTGGACTTCAGAAGGACAGAGGGTGGGGATGTTTCTGACCTCCTTCACCCACAGCGTGATTCTGCCTGCAAACCATGTGTCTGTATCTTCAGAAGCGTGGAAAGAAGCAGGGTGAAACTGCAGCCGTGCTGGAGCAGAAGGCAGCTTTCTATAAACTCAGAACTTCAAGCAACACACCAGAAAGTCGAAGATGACATTTCTAATTACAAAATTTAATACAAGACTTTGACATGAGCCTTTAACCAAGTAAATGGGCCAGAGGCTAGGAGATAAAAGCACTCTGAATTACTTTTGCACAGATGCCATGTACGATAGGACAGATATCACATCACTAGCTGTAAAGAGCAGAAAGCGATGGTCTTTACTTTGAAACTCCCTTGGAATGAATGACGTTACATGTTTGGATAGAAACAAACGTTCCGTTTGCTAAACCACCACTGATGTGACATGTCACAGAGTCACAGAATTGTAGGGGCTGGAAGGGAACGCAGAGACCATCTCTGGCTGGCTTTGGTGTGTGCCACAGTTATCGTCCAAATAACGGCCAAGCTCGTCCACAGAAACCCCTCCGTGACAAAGCGCAGCTCCTGCCAGTTAAACTTGTAATTACAATCTCTCAAACTAGCAACTCTAGCGCACTTAAAAGAAAGGCTGCACTCAAACGGACGGAGGCAACCCCACGCTCCCTCACACAACACCAGCCCACAGCCCACCCCACGGGCACCGAGGGCGGCAACGGTCGACCCCTCCCCCTCTCCGCCCATCTGCCACCTTCCTGCCGGGCGATAGGGTCGTCCTGCTGCCCATCAAAACGAGTCCCCGCCCCTCCTGCTCTGCCCCTCACGCCGATTGGCTGCTCCCCTCCCTCGGGCGGCTGGAGGCGCGGTCCCTGTGTGCGCGGTCGCTGCGTGGTGACGCAGCAGGAGGAGCTGAGCCGGCGCTGCCCGCCCTTCCTCCTCCTCCTCCTCCTCCTCCGCCGTACGCTGACAGAGCGGCGGAGCTCGTCGCCGCCAGAGTCCGTCGGCCGCCGGCCGTGCTCGGAGGAGAGCAGCGGGCGCTGCCTCCGGCCATGGTGGCCCGCCCGCCTCCGGAGGGACAGCAGCAGGCGCGGCGGCGGCGGCCGCCATTGCGCGCGGGGGCCGCGGGACTATGAAGGATGGAGGCGGACGAGGTGTCGATCCGCGAGCAGAACTTCCACAGCCAAGTGCGGGAGTACACGGTACGCGCTCCTCCTCGGCCCCTCCCGACCCTTCTCGGGGCCCGGCCTCGCTGGGGGAGGTCGGGCTGCGGCCCGGGTTGCTCCGTGCCCGGCCCCGTGGCATCCCGCTTCCCATTGCCTCCGGCAGAGCGGTGCGTAAGCGTGTGTGCGCCCGTCGGTGTGTGCGGGCGTGCTTCTGAGCAGCCGTCCCGGTGCAGCCTCGTGTCTGCGAGGGTCCGCGTGGGTTTGGGTGCCTTTGCTGCCGGTTGCGAGCAGAGTGTAGCCTTCACAGATGCTCACATCCTTCTCCGTGCGTGCCCCGTGGTGTTTGGGTGAAGGAGTGCAGCACCTGTGCTGTCCTGTCTTAGAGCCGCACCTTCGCAGCTCTCTCCATCTGCATGTGTGGTTTCCCTCCACGTTGCCTCATCGTTGTTTTCAGGGCTGTTCAAAGCCCCTAGGGGTGTTCTGAGAGGGCTTATCTCTCGTGCTGCACATAGGAGGCACCATTTTGGTTTGCCACATACCGCCCTAACTCTGCTGGGTCGATGGCATTCTCTTTGTGGCTACTGTTGCATGAGTATGAAGAGATTTCATGGATTAAATATAATCTCCTAACTTAGCTTTGAGTGTTTTTCAGCTCTGTGAGGAGGCAGTCTTAAATATCACCATCAGTCTTGCCCCAGGCCTAACTCAGTTATCTGATAAGAGGCTTGACCGGAACCCTAGTGTTATAATCTCTGTATCTTAAACATCCATATGTTAACACTAACTTTCCTTTGCTGTCTTATTGCACTTTCAGAATACTTTTTTCTTAAGAGTACGGCACAGCATGAGGAGAGCTGCTAGTTTGGGAGTTTTTTCTGGGTCTTCCTGTTTGTGTGAGTGGGTGTTAGGTATGTCAGGAGAGCTGTGACCAGGGGAGGGGCACGAAGGGACTAATACTTCTTTGTAAGGAAGTATTTATGTCCTCTGCGAGATGAAAGCAGAAGTGTATACCAAATCCTGCAGCTCTTTGGGGTGCTAAAATCTATCATTTCCCCTGTGTCCATATTTTCATTCTTTTCTTTTTGTACTGAATCTTATACTTCTGTCCCCAGAGTCTTGTTCTGACACCTTGTATGCATTGTTTTTCTACCTAGGGAAGATGTGCAGTGTAACACATTATTTTCATTAAATTATTGAAGTCTGCTGAGTTCTTGAAGAGCTAACTGATGTATATGGCTTTGCAGCTCTTCTGAGAGCAACGTGTAACTCTTTATATTGGTGTAGTCATGTAAGTATTCACGTGGGAAAGCAAGAATCCGTAACTCAGAGGTGCAGTGTTGCTTCTTATGAAGACAAAATATTCAGCAAAAACTTCCAACTGCAATTTGATCTTTGGTATGGTGACAAGCCTTCTGCATCAGTGAGGATTTCACTTATAAAGCATACACATGAAGTTGTGTTCTTGCCCTTAATTTCTGTATGAAGGCTGCAGTTGTGTGTGTCTTTATTGTAGCACTTGCACAGCTGCGGAAACATATTGCAAGTGTTCATGTTGCATGGCCCCCTGTTGCTCTTGATGTTAGCTTGGTAATGAAATACACAGAGCATGTTGTTTACGTGCACCATTATGCTTACAAGGCCTGCAATTAGTTCTGCTCTAGCTGGTCTCGAAGTTGCTCAGTGTGAAAATCATTGCTTCAAACACGTAAATAAACATTGGTGATGTGGGTGCAGGTACTGAAGGAGGGAATGTGTTCTGCTGTGTGATGTGTGAGGATTTCGTTCCAGCTGCAGGTGGAGTGGGCTCTCTGGGGTGGTAAATAAAAGGACTGAAGTTTTTTCAACGATAGAGTGGAGGTAATGTCTGTGTCTGCTCACAGAAACAACTTGAGCTTATGGGATCTGTTAGCATCTTCCTGTCTTTGCCGACCCAGTTCTGTGGCATGACCTTTGCTGGAAGCCAAAATGATGTATTTGGGAGAGAAGAGAAATCAGGGCAAGCTTGACGTAGTTGAAAAGAAAACTCTCTTCTGTTTTGTAAATTGTATTTGTTCTCTTTGAATGGCTTTAGAATTTCTAGATTGTGTTTCCCGAAGGAGTCCTAAAGGCATGCAAAGCTTTACTTCAGTGTAATGCTTCATTTCTCTTTCTATTTTCAGAACGAGCAAGCTTCTAAGTTTCCATAAAGTTCTGCTACATAACATAAAACAAAAGCTTGTTGCCCTGGCGGAGCTTGACTTTTCTCACGTAGGTGCCAACGTCTGGTAATTTCCCTGTTGAAAGAGAAATGTTTTTGATGTTTATGGATCAAGCAAGAATAATTAAAGACTTCTCAAAAAATCAAATCTTTCATCTGCTTTTGAGATGACCTTCCCTGTGGTTTAATGCATGATTAATTTTAGGTGCATCTGTCTTCCCTGAGCCACTTGTTTGGCGTGTCAGTATGGTTTCTGGTTTTTCAGGAGCGTACCTGTTTGCATGAGAATAGCCTGCCTTGTTCTGTTGCTTCAGGAGGATGATCCCTTCCTCACCCTCCCTCCTGGTCAGCTCTCTAACCTAGATTCAGCATGATTCTTGAAGTGTGAATCTGCTGCTTGTAGGGCCTGTTCTTTGGAGCGCTTAGTGGAAAAAACAACTGTCAGTCCTGTAGTAATGTTAAAATTCTGTAAGGTAAACATGGAGCTGGAGAGCTGATGACCCAGTGTTAGAAACATGAGATATGACAGAACGATGAGTTTGCTGTAAGTCAGGGGAAGCCCTGCCCTCACAAAGCTGGACTCGTGCTCTGTTCTGGCTGCATCGTTCTGCAAAACAGCTTTAGTTGGTTATGGAGCACGGGCAGCGTGCCTTCTCTATTAGATTAGCACGTGTGGGGGAGTATTACAGTACATAAATGCCAGGTAATGTGTGTTAGTCTCTTGCTGTCTTTGTTGTACACTTAATTCACCTCTCTTGATCCTTTGATTCATTTTGAGTTTGCTGAGTGCTTGCACATCCGTGGAAGCTATGCAAGCTTTTGGGGAATTGGTTTTACTTTGTCCTACTTCTACATCTGTTTTTACAATGTAATTATAGCGTCCCACTTGCCAATAGAACTTCTCACAGCCAAACTCCAAGTAGTTAAGTGTGTGTGTGGAGGGGGTTACTTTGTAAAAGATTCTTACATTCCGTTTGTTCCTTTTTACATCCCCTATTCTGCAATATTAGTTGATATTTCTTTTACATTTACTGCTTCTTGATAGCATTCTTCTGCTTAAAAAGTGTACAATTTTCAGTTTATAAAACCACACACGTGCACTTTGTTGGCAAAATAAATGGAGTCTGTGCTTATTTAGAGAGTGTGGGGGAAAATGTGGAAGCAAATAACTTGCTGACTGTGGGATCATTAGTTGAAAAGCAAAGTATATTTGGAAATGATTAATTATACTAAATATGACACGGAAGGGGGAAAAAAATCAGTCCTGGCAGAATAACTTTGCACACAAAAATGCTATTTTAATTCCTTCATGCAAATACAAGCAAATATTGAAACAACTTTGTTCTCTTGCTTTCTGTTTACACTTTTTGTCCTCTTGTTCTATTTCAGGGTAGAGAGGTGTTTAGGATTCTTCATCAGGAGCTGGTGTGGCTGCTGCTGGTGTTTGTCCCGTACTTGGCTGTCGGAAGAGCGAACCCCTGGAGTGCTGTGGGTCTGCTGGCAGCCTGCTCTTGTTTGTGACCACTTCTGCTTCCTTCATCTTCTGCTCTGGACAATAGCTGTGGTCCTCGCAGAGCAGTGTTTATGCCAGGAGTGATGATATATTCTGGTTGTGGGCCAAGAGGAAAATGCTGACTAGCAGCACTGGTCATTTATAAAAACAACTTATGAAAAACAACTGATGTTTCTGTTTTCTGTGAAATGTCTTCTGGTTCGTTTTAAAGCCATACAGGGGACAAATGCCAGCAGTGACTGCATTACACTAGTTGATGTTGAAGAGGAACCTCAAAGTTTATGCAAGCTTATTTTATTCAATAACATTTCTTCTTTTATACTTGCTGTGAGTATTTGTGGAGTACTTCACAACTTGAACTGCTTCTTGCATCTCAAAAAATAATTTCGCCTAGGTTTCTGAGTATTGCCTCTTTTCTAAAGTGTTCTTGGGGGAAAAAATAGAAGGGAGAAAGGAGAACCTGTCACAGTGGCATGAGAAACAAGGTAGAAGATTGCACATAATGGCATAATTTATATATATAAAATGTTAGCAGCATCGTATTATCTTAAAAATGCACTTCTAGTGGTAAACACGCATGCTGTTTTGTACTTCATGAAGCAGTGAGTCATCTTCTGGCTGCTGATACTGAAGATCAGTGCTGGTGGATCCATCTGGAATCAATAGGTATCTCTAAACACTTGGCTTGGACAGGCGGATAGAGATGTGCTTATTCTCAAAACAAGCAACTTTTGGAGTGCTTGGCTTTTTCTGTTTACTTAAAGGGGAGATGGAAGTGCAAAAAGTTACTGCGGTTCAGAAGAATTCCTTTAGAAGGGTAGGGTGCTTATTTGTAGTAGCAGCTGACCAAAAGGGAGATCAGATTCGTGGAAGGTGCAGAAGTCTCTTAAGAATTCAGGGTGAATTCAATATGGAAAAAAAAAAAGAAAGTTGTATGGGAAACAAGCTTGATAATGTCAAGGTGCAGATAGGATTTGAGACAAAGTGAAGAAGCGATGGAAGAACTGACAGCAAACAGGCTCTGTTACTGATTATGACCACAAATAAGTGTACCCAAAGTTGGGTTTTGTTTGGATAGCCAAACAAGTGGCTATCTGATGATGAGATGGCAGGATGCGACTGGGAGAAGGTAGGGTTATTGTGAATGTCTCAGGCTTTGCTGTGATGTAGGGATGTCATGTATGATGGAGCTTGTAAGCCCAGACCCTCTGACAGAAGTGCCTTCAGGGTGAGCCTGCTGGTGGTGAAAGTGCAGCTTTCAGAAGCGTGCTCCCAATGAAGTTGTGGAAAGCAAGGGAGAGATCAGTTCTGAGTTGAAGAGAACTATTGAAGCTATACATTTAATGCAGTGTAAGTTTACTTCTATTTGAAGTTTGCAAGAGATAATTAATGTATTTTTAATGTGCTGCTTTTTCCTTTCCTGTTCATTTTCATATTTGCTTTGGTATTTATCCTCATTTTGGAGCTTAGTGATGATTCTTGTTGAGAATATCTTAACTTCTGCAGTGTTCTGTACTCTTTCTAATCCCTCTGAGGCTGTAAATGTTTACTTCTGGGGGGCTGACTTCTTGGTGACTAGTAGTGTAAGCAACTGTGTGATATTTAATGTGGGAGCGGGAGAGAATTAAACATCATGATTGTGGTTTGCTGTTGTGCATATAACAATTAGCAGCTTTGGGTGATGTGTCACTGTAAAAGCTGAGCATGTGTCTCCATAGGGATGACCTGGTACTGCTGCAGCCTTCTTGTTGGCCATTCACATGACAAGAATTGTCTTGTGTGTTCAGCTTTGATCCATCTCCACCTGTGCTTCCCTGCTCTTCATTCCTGCCATTCTTCCCAGGTGGGAGAGTAGGAAGAAGCTTTTCAGCTGCTGTGTGGCCTTTTAGAGCACGTTCAGGTACTATAGCAGTAAGGCAGCAGTTGGATGGGTGCATAGTGTTGTGTTGGTTTAGATTACAGAGATAAAAATTACAGTTTTAATATCTTTTTTGTGTAGGTCATAATCAGTCAAGAAAATCCAACACCAGCTCAGTTTTCAACTCTTAAGCATGTTCATGGATGTGTTCCGCAGAGTGGTGTTGCACGGTGTCTTCTGCCTTCTCTTTCTTTTTCTGCTGCCTTTTCTGTTTAGGGAAAAGGACATGTTCTGTCACATAACAGCAGGAAGTGAAGGTACTCTCTGTATGTCCATAGCCTTTTTCTTGCATATGCTTTGCTTAGAAATGCTGATGGACGTGCAATAACAGTAGCTTTTCTATCTTTAACACTTGCTACTTTATTTTCTTCCTTCCTTTATTCCATATTTCCTTTTTCTTTTCACTGTAGCAGGGTACAACACGGTCTTGTTGGTTTTGCTTCTCTGGATTTACTCTGCCTGCTCTAAGTGCTAGTGTGCACTTAGGTGGGAAGAAGTGATCAGTTTTCTGCTTGGATTCTTTTCCAGTAAAAAGGTTAGATTTGTTAAATCAAATGTACTGAGGATTTTGAGCTCTCATTAAATGAGAGTTCTGTGGTGGTTCCTTGCTGTTTAAGGGCTGTGTTCAGTAGATCCCAGATTTTCATAGCAAGAGGGCATCACTGACTCGAGTGGTGTAATTGAGTCCCATGGTTACTGGGTTTACTCTTGGTCATGCAGCCCAGGATGCTGCTGAGGAGCTGTGCTACCAGGGGATGCTCATCTGCTGTTGGTAAACAATAGCAGGACAATGTAGCTGTGTGCTTTTCTCCTTTCTGCACAGCAACTGGTGAGAGTACAGTGTATTACGTATGTAATCTACTATGTGTAGAATTGCTGATGTGTATAAAAATGCAACTTTAATATGCATGCTAATTATAGTTGGGAATAGTGGCTGTATCTTTGTACCTGGAGAAAGGAAACAGTGCATAGTTGGAGCTTGTTTCGTTTTTTTAATCTTAATGTGTTCCTCTAGAAACAGCAAGAGAAGAGGATTATGCTTTTCAATCTATGGCATGAACTTCAGTGCCAAAGTTTTAAAGGTCATCAGTGTGGACAAATTGATGTCAGCTGATCTTTATTAACCGTCGGGGATACGTTCAAGGTAACTTGAGCTAGTTCAGAACTTTGTTAGTTGTGTTTAATATTAGCCTGCAGTGCCAGAACCTCAGATGCACATAGCAACAAGCTGAAAAGCATGCAGTTTGTCTCCATCTCCATCCTCAAAGGAGCTGAGCTATCTGGTACGGATCCAGAAGTATGACTCTGTGGAAGAGTTGGATATAAGACAACAAAGTGCAGTGCAGTTCATCTCCAAAGGTATCTTTTCTTGCTATATCCTGTGTGTAACCTCAGTAGGAATATAGAACGCTTCCTTTACTAAATGAACATGAAGAACTCCAGGGGAGGATGGATTTATTTTGCTTGTTGAGCCAGAGGTTGTTTTTCCTTCCATGCAAAGAAACACACTGAATTACTTCCAGATAAAAGGAAGAGCTCAAGTGTAGCACAGCATCCATGTGCTTTGCTTTCAGGTGCTGGGTGGTGTTTAGGAGGAAGATTAAAAACAAACAAACAAACATAACTTTACAAATTGTTTTGCATAACTGGTTCTGGCCATAAAACTTCTTATGTTCTTCTTGCTTTCCTTTGTATTTTGGTGCACCTG
This sequence comes from Callipepla californica brunnescens, assembly GCA_023055505.1. Taxonomy (NCBI): domain Eukaryota; kingdom Metazoa; phylum Chordata; class Aves; order Galliformes; family Odontophoridae; genus Callipepla; species Callipepla californica. The sequence continues at coordinate 617,205 of JALIRH010000109.1, read as the reverse complement.
GTCAAACAAGGATTGTGTGCTTCCCCTGTAATGAGAGAACGTACCATGGTTAGGATTGACTGCTTCCTAGGAGGCATCTAACTGTGGCAGCATGATGACTACTTTGAGCTCCTGTAAAATTAAAATAAATTTAAGGAAATGAAAAATCTTAAAGTCATTAGGCTTTTAATTAATGCCATCGGTGTCAGGAATCCTCATTAATCACAGCTGCATACATTGTCTTCACTTTCCCTTCGCATCTGGAAGAGCTTAATTTGAGCTCCAGTGACGAATTCTTTGCAGAAGATTTTAGGTTATGAGAAATGTAACTTGTCCCAGATTCACTGTGTTTGCAGCATCCTTACCTTTTGTCAGATCTTCCTGCAGAGATGAATGATGGCATAAAGCATGATTGAAAGCATGTTTTGCTGCGGGACTTGGATTTTACAGCGAATTGTGGTGTTAGCTTATACACATTACTACCATCCATAATAATTTTCTGAAGGAAAGCTATTTTATTTTTAAGGATATGGGTTCTTCCTTCACTAAGGATACCAGTATAGTTTTGTGTGTGGTGTGCGTTTTAGAGCAGTGTTTTTATTTCAGTATGACTACCTGGATGCTTCTTAACTCTCATTTCTAATCAAAGTTCTTATCAGTTGGTATAGGACACTGTGAACATATGTTACCCAATTTTAAGCCTTTCTGAAGGGGAAAAAAGAGTTGTTAAGAATTATTTTTTGAAGCCACCTGACTGTTTTTAGATTGTTTCCTTTGCATATGCTAAGGGCTAGGTCCAGAAAATACATATAAGTATGTTTCTTAAACTGGGTACATGTGCTCTGGTAGAGGAGCTGTGAATTGAATAAGGAGCTGTTTGTGCCCATGGCAACAGATGTCATGTTAGGAAAAATCTGCTATTCAATTTCCTTAGGTGTCAGCATTAAGAGGAATCTTGCTCGGCTTTGAAAACGAGGAAGACTCTTGCTCTTAGGATGCACTTATTTCTTCAGGAGATCTTGTGAACACACTGCATGAGTGCAGTGCAGTGCATGGAGGATCTGGTTACACTGAAACAGAGGCAGTGGGAATTAAGATGTGGTTTCTAAAAGAGATAGAAAGAGGTATTGATGCACTTGAGCCCTGAAAACAAGTTTCTATCCCTTCTTGTGAGCTGCTCAGCAGATGGGGAGGACAGCATGAATGGATTCAGTCTCTGGAGGATAACTCAATTACTGACATGGTTTTTTGGGTGAACAGGTTGAAGTGTTTTGAGTACAGAAGGGATGGTGGTAGCCATGAGCCTGCCTGGAGCACTGCATCCAAGCTCACTCATTTGTAATTAAGAAACATGGACCGAAACTACAACAAGTACAAACAAGTACTCTATTTTTGCTGCTGTACAAAAATACCTTGAAACAAAGAGCACTCTGAGGAGTAAGAGCTGAGGATTGCAGCGTGACAGGACAGTGGAGTCTATTCTTCCTTCTCATGGACAAACACATTCCTTTTCCTCATCTCGAAGGAGTTCTACTCTAAAAATAGTAAGGATGCTGGCTTTACTGCTCCCTTTGGAAAGCTGGTTAGAAACTCTTCAGCACCATGCTTTTCACTGTCAGCTGACACTGGAGACACATTTCTGACTTTCCTTCTGGACTTTTTTTGAATAGTATACAGTTTTTAAACTATGAATACTCTTTCTTGTTAAGAACATGAAGCTGCTACTGTTGACAATTTCCTTCTTTCTCTTTTTTATTCGTTAGAAGTTCTATGTATTTTCAATAATGAACACCTTCCCTAATATTTACAGTGACAACAGGTTTTCTTAATTCTGACAGAAGTAGGAGGGTAATTGCACCAAGATATATAGTTACACATTATTGCTGAGTTGCTAAGTGGCTGTCACCTAAGACTGGAAATCCAGCATTTGACAGTTCATGTTACTGGACAGCTTTCTCCTGCTGTGCCCTGCAAATAGGTCAGTTATCTCAGGGCTGTCTTGTAAGTACAGACCCATTTTCACTGTAACCTTGCTACCACAGCTAGAATAAAGGTAATCCATTTTATTTGAGGTTGCAGTCATGCTTGTGTTCCTCTTCTTTTATCAAAAAAAAAAAAAAAAAAAAAAGCTTACCTGTGTTCTAGGCAGAAACAAAGTTATTTGGGTCTTGTGGATTCTTTGTAAAAATAATTTTACTTGACCCTGTGCACGTCGTACCTAATTTTCCAAAGGCGGATGCCTAAAATTAGATGCTTCTGTCTATAGGCTTGGTCTAGTTTCAAAGGAACTGGAAACTTAGAGAAGGACTCTTTTCAGCTCTGGCACTGCGTTATCTGTTACTGACAGGACAGGCTCTGTTGGAGTGCTGAAAAGCCAAGGTGCTTCTCAAGTATTTTTGTCCTTTCCAATTCAAAAATATACCAGCACGTATATATATATTATCATTTTTCTTTATTGAATTTGCTCTTTTTAAAGCAGTCTCTGGGAAGCTGGGGCAGTGAACTCTATTTGATGAAACAGTCGAATTCAAAGACATAATGACGACATCTGATTATTAGCATCAGTATTTCGGACGTCACCACTGTGTTGTCCATTCAGAATGAGCTCAGCTGCCACTTTAAACCTATGGCACAGTGCTATTGCTGGGAAAAGCATGTAGGGAAACTAGGCAGCTAGATGCCATGCTCAGACTCATGGCTGTATTTTGATTCTTATATGTCTGGCTGGATAAGAGAAATAACACCACAAGTTTACTTCTACTCATATTTTTTGATAAGTTCTTCTTTCCCGATTATGGGTTGGAACTTGATAATATTTAAGGTCCTTCCCAAGCTAAGCTGTTCTATGATTCAGCAATTAAAGGCAACAGATCTTTAAGTAAGCAATTAAACGACTTCTTTAAGTGCTGCCTGGTGAAGCAATTATGCAATTTTAGATCAAAGTGGAGATTAAAAGTCAGTTTGGAGTAAAACACGTTCTGCGTTCTAATATGATTTACAGATAAAGACAAAACTGGCTGAAAAACCTATGTGGGAAATGAGGTGAACTCACTTTGTTAATAAAACCTGCTAAAGCAATTCTGGCTTAGTCAGTCAGTTAAATTCTGTGGTCTGAGACCTCCTTGGTGACTGCTGGTATTGTGCACAAGCAAAAGGAAATAGAAAACTTGTCCTAATTGTTAGGGCTACTTCAAGTAGTTTCTCAGCCTGTGTGTGTAGGTAATGCATTTGCAAACTAGTAGAAATGAATTGCACTGCTGGTGTGCAGCACCTTGCTGTTATTGTTCAAGATTAACGGGCACAGTATCACAGAGTGACATGCTTTACTGTCTTCTGACTCACGTTTTTGATAGGCATCAGTAAACTACATTAAAGAGGTAATGCTGAGCCACTGAAGTCTCCTTTGAGAGACTTGATTCATCTTTTTGTTACCCCCCAAAGACTTGGAGGGTTAAAATTGTCCTGTTGTTTGATTCCATCCCTCACAAATTTCTGAAGTATTTGTAGGTGTTTTGACCTTGTCTTACTGTACTAAAGTTCTAGTGCCTTATCTTAGAAACTTAAGAGTGTCACCCCAGGCTCCAGGTATGTCTGACCTAAGTAAGCTGTCTGACTTGTGAGGAGGGAAGCTCTGCCCTTGGCTCCTCTAACTGTACAGAATACCATTTGATTAGCTCACGTGTGGGTGCCCACCCTGGCAGTCTCACTGCTGTATATTGTTGCCTAGAATTGTTTGGGCTCAAGACATGATAGGAAACAACAAACAGCTGCTTTTTTTCTTTACCTGTGTTGCTAGATTATTCCATTGGAGATTTTCAGAAGCCCATTGTACTGTTACCCCTATCTTAAATGTTTTACTGGTCTTTGTACTGTTGAAACTTAAATGGATTCAAACTTAAACAAAACCACAAAAGCCCACAGGCCTGCAACAAAACAAAAACCCCAAACACACCACAAAACAAACAAACATAAAATGCTGCTGGTGGTGTATGGCTTTTTTTTTGTTTTCATTTTAAAGCAAAACCTGATGGACTTGTAGTGGATCCAGTATATTACTTCGAGTTGTTCTTACTGGTACAACCTTCTATTAATAGGATGTAAAACCAGTACTGGTTTTATGGTTTATGCTAATAGTGCTAGCGCTACTGTTCATCTGCATTAAACTTCAAATTGTTGATACTGTGTTTTCTATTCATCTTTATTGTAGTCCAGACATTTTCATAACCTAAAAAATGCAACTTTTTTATTCCAGATCTGTTTTCTCCTCTTTGCTGTTCTCTACATAGTGTCCTACTTCATAATCACAAGATACAAAAGAAAAGCAGGTAAGCATGAAGTTGGTAATATATTCAAAGTTTGTTTTATTTTTTGAGTGAATAGGTGATTGTTTTCCTCCCTGCTGCTGCAAGCAAAGCAGATCTCTGACCAAACGTATTTCTCTGGTTGCAGTACCATGTCATCCTGAGCTGGTCTGTTGGCATATGTTGCTGTCTTACCCTCTGTCTGCTCCCTTTGTCCCCGAGCTGTGAGTTCTCCACCCCTTCTGTTGTGCCAGCTCTATCACTTCTGATAACGCGAAGGGAGGAAACACACTGAAGTGTCTATGAGGATCAGTGAGTGCCACAGCTGGTCCTTCATGACTGAGAGAGAATATGTGCTTGGAGGGAGGAGGTGTGGATGGTTACCACCTGTTCCATTATGGCACTGTGACAGCCTGGATTTTAACTGATTTGAGACAGAAGGAAGAAAAATGTAAGGGGAGAATAAGTGTCTTTTTAGCATCCAAATCAAGTTCAGATCTCAAGCTGGCAAATGAAAAGGTAGCCAGTACTACTGAAGGGAAGTAGTGGATTTAGTGCAGTAATTCTGCTTTGCTCAGGTATAGGTGTTTTTGTGTTCTTCCTTAACCTGTTCTTTATGACCTCCTCACTGACTTCTTATTCCCTAGGATAATAGCTTTTTTTCCCATACTTTAGAAACACTATATGTCTGAAACTAATCTGTAATGACAGAGTCCCTACAGATTGTCTTCTATCTCTTCTAAAGGCAAATACCATAAAAATATGTATACAACAGCAGAATGTTTGACTCTTGACAGCTTATTTGGGACCTTGATGCTCAGTCAGTCATGTTGAAAGCATTTGTGTGCCTCAAGGTGTTGATGCTTCAAATTTTGTTAGAAACTGATTATTGGTCTTTAATGACCAGTTAGAATAAAGTTTATTTCATAGATGTGTATAAAATAAAACGTAAAATATTAAATATGTATTATAAATGAAGTATGCTCTTTAAATGTAGTGAATAGTTAAACAAGTGAATAAAATGTAGTATCCTATTATCCTGGTCTGTATTCTGGATGCTACAAAGCTGCTGCTATTTGGAGGTGTATAGAAGAATGGAGAGAGGGATCTGGTTTGACAAACTGCTATCTGTAAGGATTTTTTTTTCCCTTTTTGGCTGTTGATCTCATCAGCTAGTGAGAAGAAGTGCTCTGCAGCTGTCATTACCTTCTGAAAACTTTGTGAGCATTTACATAGACAAATTTCAGTTGCTTGCTGGAACCTTACTGATAAGTTTGTGGAGTTAAGTAGAGTTTTGTGGAAAAGTTGTATCTTGTTTCTGTAATAACTTCTCTAGCCATTGTAATTCATAAGAGACCTGCACTTGGTTTCTGAAAACACCGTAAGATTCCCATCAAAGCAGCAGCAGATTCCACTCAAATGGGAACAAAACTCCTCTTGTTATGAAATTATTCTGTAAAAGTACACTGTGTTAGTGACTACATGTTTATTTTGAGTGTCCATGACTCTTAAGCTTGAAACACGTGGATTGCTTATTCTTAAGTTGAAAAATAATTTTTGAGTAACCTCATGGAAAACCTCAGATTTTAATGAAGAAAGCTCACTGTTGGATGGTATCAAATATATAAATAACACCAAGAGGTGCAGAAAAGGGGATCAAGAATAGATGAAGGATGTAAGTGATTGACCTCTGAGCTAAATGCTGAAAGTATGTCAAACTTGGAATGTGCAACAACAGATTTTCTTTTACTGGCTCCAATTTGTTTATTTATTGTTTTTCAGATGAGCAAGAGGATGAAGATGCCATAGTTAACAGAATATCGTATGTATAGTTCTCTTCTTAAGACCATTTTTTCTGAATATATGATAGTAAAGGTCTATTTTAAGTGTATTGACGAATAGATGGCACTTTCATAGAGCAGAGGAAAAATATCTGGTTGGGTGGCAGCTTGTATTCTGAAAGGTGTGATGAGAAAAGCAGTGTGATCTAGGGCTTCTTTCATCTGTGCTCTTCCTGATAGTCACTAAGTTGCTCAAAAGGCTGCGTGGGGACCTGATGCTAGAAGGTCAGTTCAGTGTGAGATTTGCATCTAAGTTAGGGTGACTAAAATGTTGATGCTTATGTTCAAAGTATGTCCCACTGCACTACTGAATGCAACCTTGTCCAGGGGAGCTGTGGATTCTGGGGGATGAATTTGCTCACCATGAAGTAGACATCTGCATTTGATCCTCCAAACAGTGCTTAAAAAAGAATAATGAATGGAAGTGAAACACTTGCCAGACCTGCTGGTCTGCCAGAGGCTGTCCTCTTCCTGTTTTTTTAATAAAGCTGGATATTAATCTCTTCTATTTAAATATCTCCAAACACTTAAAGAACACCTATGAGCTGTTGCTGCCCTCTCAGTTTTGTAATTTGCTAAACTGTGTGGTTTTGTTACTTATAATGTTCTTAGCTCTTCCGTGGTGGTACTGTCATCCTGTTGGAAGGAGAGCTTCATTACATGTTCTATTGATTTGTCTGGTACTCTGGGAAAGTGCCGAGTACTTTGCGAGCTGTTAACTTTTGATTGTGCTTTTGTGGCGAGCTTAAAAGGTGCACAAAACTGAAACAAATCTTAGGCACGCTTTGCCCACTGATGTCTGATATTTTTCTGTGAATTTAAAATACTCATTTGCCACAAGGCATTCAGATCGAGAGAGATAAAAGCTGTGTACTTTGCTTGTGTATGAAGATCTCAGCTGTAATTTAGAGAAACAGTTCTCACCTCTGCTTTAAAACTGCAGTGAATTAAAACTCTTTAAGATTGAGTGATTTTTGTGGCAGCAGTGGTCTTAGCCTGCATTTTTCAGCATTTGAAGAGTAAAATTTGTCTAGTAGCTATTATTTCCCTGCATCTTCTTCGCTAATTTGTTATATTCTCAAGCTAAGCATTAATTGTAAATACTCTGTACTTCATAAGACTGCAGTCTAAGTCAGGGCAAGGTTAGCACTTCAGAATACTAACTTTTCACTGAAAATGGTGGGCATATTATTTTTCAAAAAGCAACGACTATCAAACATGCAGATAGGTATTTCTTTGCGTAGCACAGTTTTAAGGACTTCAGAGGTGGGTGGGGGAAAAAACAAAGTCAAACTGCTGTAGCATTTTAGGAGATAATGTGTTAGGTTTCAGAATTCTGGCTTAGAATACTTCAGTATCCTTACGAAAAAGTACCTCAAACCAATAGCAAAAGCATATAAGAGTACCTTCTTCTGAAATGAAATTAGCCACACTGACATTTTTGTGTAAATTAAGCATTGTGGAATGAATAACAGATTTGTAGAGACTATTATGGAAAAGATTTCTGTAAGTAGCTTACTGACCTTCCTGTTATAAACTCAGGTAATTCCTAACTTCTTTGTTGTGCAGCTCTGTTCTGTCAGTGGATTTGTTCTGGAAGAATGTTTTTGCCTTTTTCTTTGAAGAGCACAGTTCTTTCTAATGCCACAAGATGGCATTTCATGTGAATTGTATTTGTGATCTAAAAGGAATAAGGTTGAGTACTTTACATAATCCTGACCATGTCTCTGTATTGGCTTTGCAGTTATCAGAAAACCCCAAGCTGGGAGATGATATTCAAATATGTAATCTGTGAAAGAAAAGCAGCAGTATTTCAGTTTGATGTTAATATATTTGTGTAATTGTACCTACTTTGTAGACACTAAAAAGCTACTCTGCTTTTAAAAAAGTATAGTAAGAATTTAGAAATGGTAAAATAAAATAATTTCTTAAGTGTTTGTGGGAAAATTAAAAGTAAAATGAGTTATCAAAAGAAATGTCATGAATTTCAGCAATTTATCTTGTAACTCTGAATGCACACAATTCCAAAGATGATAACTGCAGTTAGTTATTATTAATTACTGGTAAGTATTTCACTGTATTCTGTAAACTACTTGGTATTAGAATTTGCTTATTTGATGTGAAATACTGTGAATCACAGGATTGCCTTCAGGCACTGATTGATAGGTAGGCTAACTACTTTGTTTAACCCTGTTCAGAGCATGTTGTTGTTGGTAACAGTGGTACATTTCTTTAAATTTCAGGCTGTTCTTGAGCACCTTCACTCTAGCAGTTTCAGCTGGTGCAGTCCTGCTTCTGCCTTTCTCAATAATCAGCAATGAGATCCTGCTTTCTTTTCCACAAAACTACTATATTCAGTGGTTAAATGGCTCACTAATTCATGGTTAGTACTCAGCGTTATGTAATTAAAATGGATGTCTTCATTAATTTTAAACTAATAACCCTGTTTTAATTTGAGATGTTAGATGAATTGTTGATATTTTGTTGGTTAGTTGGTTTTGCTGCTGGATTGTGCATTGTAAAGATCTGTTTTTGCTGTTCTGTTGTTTATTAAGGAATTACTCAGACATGAAGAAATTAAACCAAATTGACTGCTTTTATTACTATTGTAAATAAGACCTTCCAGAGCCTAAGTAACTAGAAAGCACACTGTTGAAACTTTCTCTTGTGTAAATGCAAGTTTCATAAGCCTTTTTGCTTATGATGATAAATGCATCCTTTAAATACAAAAATAGCTTCAAGAAGCTTGCTAGCTGTGAGCAGTTATGATTAGATAGTTGAATTCAACTCTTAATTTTTAAGTGAAAAAAGTCACAGAATGTGAATGTATCAAGCATAATAAAGAGGCACAATAAAAATGCAGCTTGTTTTCCTCGAAACAGTTCAAGAGTGTAACTTCTGGAAATACACTTGCAGGGATGATGCCTTGAGCTTTGTATTCTTTCCAGTACTGATTAATATGCTTACGAGTATAATAATATGTATATAACGAATACTAACACTTGATAACTTTTTGCACTCCTCTGTGTTTGAGGGAAATAGCTGGTGGGAACATGATGTTCTTCAGTGGATCTGGTAGGAGGAAGGAGATGTGTTTTTTCAGAGAGTTAATGTAGTTAATCTGAAACAAGTAAAGTTAAGGTGGTAATTGGGCTCTGCATGAAATTGCATGAAATCTCATTTTTATTTGCTAGTACTCACTTCAGTAAAACATCTGATAATACTTACGTACAGCAAATTCCTGAATTTCCCCATCCCTAACTCTCAAAGTTTCCTTAATAAGACAAAGTAAGGTTACAACAGATTTAACGAGTGGATAGGTAAAGCCAGGAGATGAAGTGTTTTGTATCTTACCTTTCTGAAAGTGGTTGAGTTATCTGGATAGTGAAACAAGAAAATAAGAGGAAATAATAGGGTAAAGACACATTTCCTGAACAGTTTATTCCCTTAAAGTATGTGGGATGTCATTGGAGAATACCCTGAATTCAAAGCAAGCAGGAAAGATTCTTATTTCTAGGGATAACCTCCTGAAAGCACTGTAAGAGTGCATGTCAGCAAGTAGGTGTGGTGTGATTGGGGCTGATTTGGCCTAGTGGGAACTCCCAAACTCAAATCAGAAGAGGATTTTCACAGATGCGAAGTGGGGATGAGCTGCCAGGGAGGAGTATAGAAATAGCACCTGGGTTAATATTCTGGAATTAGGGAAGCCTGATTTCCTAACTGGGACATGGGGGCATGTATACAGCAAGATCAGATGTCATTCTGCTGTTAACTTGAGGTAGTTCTTGTCTCAGTCTTTGTTGGCAAGGTCTGCTCTAGGATTTCACAGGTCTCTGTGCCAAGCTGTGGCATGGGACAGGAGAGGATGGAGGCCCTGGGTGTTGTAGGAGAGGACTGAGGTAATACAAGGGGACAGACCAGTCAGTGGGCTGTGTCCCAGGGTACAAAAATTCTGGAAAAGGAGAAAGCTTAGGGGGAGCTGACTGCAGTATTTCCTGACCTACATGGGGGTGCAAGAAAAGAGCCAGATTCTTCCCTGCTGCATGCAGTGTGATGCAAGAAGCAACGTATGTAGGACATATGGGAAATATGCTTCACAATGGATGGTTAAAAGGCTATCCAGAGAGGCTCAGTCCTTGGAAATTTTCTGAAATGCAACTGGCTAAAGCTTTGAGTAGCCTGACTGCGCCTGCAGATGAGCTGTTTTAAGCAAGAGATGAATTTACATGAATTTAGAGGTTTTTTGTAGTCAGATTGTTTTGTGTTCTATGCTGTTACACGTGTAATAGGACATGGCTAATTCAGCATCCTATGTGGCAGTGAGGAATTTAGCAATTCACACAGTTATATTCTTCTTTCCCAAACATGGGAAAAGAGACTGTTTAATAGAAAACAAACCTTCACTCTGTGTCTAAATTTACTGTGGGGAGAATACAGTGTTGCAGAGGGTGGAACAGTGAGGAACTCTGCAGTACACCGTATACGTTAGAATTTGTACAGTACTTCAGAAGATACAGGTTACTTGGAAATCTGCTGGAAAACAACATTTTCACACAGAAACACCTTTGAATTATCTGGTCAACATCATCTTTTGATTTAATATGATATTCTTTGTGCTGGCATGGTATAGTTCTTAAGTCCAATAGCAACATGGGAGGTAGTTCAGCAGCTGAGTGTTTCCAAGTTTGATCAAAGCTTATGCTAGTGGCAGAGGTGGCTGAACTAAAACAGGATTTACCTCAGTTGGTGTGAAGCCATCAGAAATTTTAGCTGAGTTTAGGTACGATCAGAGGTTCCTGGGAAGATGACAAAAGTCGGTACTTACTTCAAAACCTTACCTTGGGGAGGGACTCCCTCTTGTGGCTTCCACTGGCTTTGCAGAATAGTGTTGCATTGCTTTGTAAAACCCTCATTCCATTAACGGCCTGCTTTCTTGAAGGGATTTCTGAGTAACGTGCTGAGAGCTGATAGGGCAATCATAAACACGGCAGTTAGAAAATATCTCCATAACTGTCTAGTGTTGTCTTTACTGCTCTGTGAATGTTACTGGATGGGAAAATTGGTATTGCTTTAGAATGCTTGTGTTAATTTATCAACTGCAGGTATAGTCTGATAGACTTGATTGTAATCTTAGTGCTTTTTTTTTTTTTTTTTTTTTTTTTTTTTTTTTTACCTGTTGGCTGTTGCTTTAGTTTTGTCATGTAGAGTAATGCCATATAGAATGGAGCATATGCTTTCAGTTTTTGAAACTAGGAAGAAGGTCCTTAGCTGAGCCCAGGTTAAGTAATCTTGTGTGTTGAACTTCTGACAGCTGTTTAGTGTTCACTTGTGCTGTTGTTAGGAACAGCCACCAGGTGGAGGTAAAATGCAAAGAAACTGCAATGTATCAGAAAAGAATTGTTGAGTACCATGTGTGATTGCCAAAGAACAAGTTTTTAATCTTTGTTTTATTAACATATTTCATTGGGGTGTTTCTTGAGTCACTGCAAAAGACTTTAAGAAAAAAAGAGACCCTTCCCCAAAACAAACAGCAATGACTGCTTAAGGCTTTATATATGGTAAGGTCTGCAAATGTCGTGGACAGTTTCATGGTGTGATCTATATAATAGTAAATATCTATTTTCTGGGTGTATTTTGATTTGATTTCTTATCCTAACTCGATAATTTAGAAATGTAGGGGAAGAACACCCTCTGTATTCAGTCAGTGAAGTGGGTGGGAAGAGGGAAGTATGTTTGTGTGTGTATGTATATATATTTATATATGTGTATATATGTGATTAGCACTACAGTGCTGTCCTTACCTCTTGTAATATTAAATTTCTGTTGTAGCTCTGCAATTTAATATTGTGTATCAGCTACTAATATGTAAATTTTAGATTTCAACCTTCTCAGATATCACTTGAGATGAGTACCACCATCCCATCCCTTAAAATGCTATGTAGTATTTACATCTCTTAGCACTGTTTTAATCTATAGTTATGTGTAACACAGCAGCTGACATTTTGACAAGTATGTATACACTTTTACTTAGTTCTGTTTGTTAGTTACGGTGAATTGAATGTACTGTTTTCCATTAGAGAAAATATGTGAAGATTCCTTCCTCTCCCCACCCCAAAAAAAGAAAAAACAAAAACCCAAAATTCGATAATATTTCAGCTCAAAAATGTTGTGTCCATTTTCTGGAGGAATGGGTGCGCATGTATTTGTGTGCACATATATATAAATATATACACACGTAAACAGAATTCTCGTTATTGTAATGTTGTTGTGTGTTAATGTTCCTTGCATGGTAACAGGAGCTTCCTGACAGCAAATTCTAAAGAGAAAAATCCCCCTCTTTGCTAGCTAAGTTTAGCCACCTTCAGGCAGTCTGTTTTCTTTAGCATTTCGGTATTGTATTTCATGTGTTCTTTGGGTTTTTCTTCTCTTATTTTGTAGTACTTACTCAGCTAAAGCTTGTGTCCTGGCACTATCAGCTGATGAAGTAGATAATGTCGTTTTTCTTCCTCCTTTAAATTTTAATACTTTACAGGGGGGAAAAAAAAACATATGTCTGGTAGAAGTCTTTTTTCTTTACTTTTTTATTTTTAAGGACTGAGTAGGTGAAGATAACTTGTAAGTATTTCATATTTTAAACTAAATACAGGAAATTCATTACATAATGACTTCTCAAGACATGCAGCACGTGCCTCTTCCTATTCTTTCTGAATTGAACAATTTTTAGGAAGGAAAGAGGCCTGTATGTGAGAAGGAAGGTGATATTGTTTTTTCATTTTTCCTTTTTGTCTTGGAGGATGCTCTGTTTTGGATTTTGGGTGATATCCACAATTCTACAGGACTAGAATATGTGTGTTTTTCTCAACTGCAAAATAAAAGCAGTGTTTTCAGGATGTAGTATTTGTGACACTAGCTAAACCTGATAGCTACGCTAATATGAAATTGCAGGTTAAGCTGTAATACTTCCCTAAGAAGAAACAGCATAGTATGATGTTGGTGAGTACATATTTGTTTCAGGTTTCCACATCAGAAAATCTTATTAAAGCAGATAGCCTTAATGAAGATCAGTTATCACTTCAGGTTGTTTCCTAAACCTTTTCCTTTCCTGCAGATGTCACATGTGCCTTACAGATGTCCTAGTTGTAGTCAGTTGCTGGTTTTTCCTCTATGTCAGAGTGGCTGAGGTTGGAAGAGATCTCTGGAAATAGTCTTGTCTGTGCCCTTGCTCAGTTGTAGTCTGCTAGAAAAGTCTACTCAAGGTAGTATCCTGTTGGGTTTTGAATACAGCTGAGAATGGAGATTACAGAACACCTGCAGGCAACCTGTTGCAGTGTTTGACCAGAATAACAGTGAAGAAGTTTTTTTTTGTATTTGTTCTTGTGCTTGTTGCCATGTCTCCTTTCTCTGGATGCCACTCTGAAAAGTCCAACTCTGCCTTCCTTACCATCTCCCCCATCAGATATTTATATACATTGATAAAATCAGCTTTTTTTTTTTTTTTTTTTTTTTTTTTTTTTGTGAAGGTTAATTATTTTTGTAGTCCTTTGGACTTGTTAGAATTTATTCCTGTCCCTCTTGTATGGAGGAGCCCCCAGCTGGATGCAGCCTTCCAGATGTACCTCACCAGTGCTGCATAGAGGAAGGATTGCCCCCTTTGGAGTGCTGACATTCCTAATGCAACCGAGAATGCTCTTGGATGTCTTTGTTGCAAGAGCTCCGGTTCAACTTGGTATCTAGTAGGTCCTCAAATGCCTTTTGTACAAAGCTGTTTTCTCACCGATTGTTTCTCAGAGTGCTCCCTGCCATTTGTCTAACCCATTGAGATTCATCTGAACAGCAGAACATTGCTCCTGCAATCATTGGCAGGCTTGCTGAAGATGCATTCCTTCCTGTCATTCAGATCATTAATGAGGATTTTAATACTCTAGAGGAACACCAATGGTGCCTGGCTTCTAGCTTGACTTTATACTGCTACTCACAGCCTTTAGATCCCATAAGCTCAGTCAGTTTTCAGTCAGCCTTATTGTCCAGTTGCCTGTCCTGTATTTTGTGAGTTAATCCATGGGAATGTTCTAGGAGATAATGTTGAAAGCATTACCAAAGTTCAGATAATCTCTCTTACAATAGAGCCTGGTTATATGTGGAAAGCTGCTGGTGCTGTGACCACAGTCTTTTCAGTTTGGAGGTAGTAATGATAATTTTCAAAGTGTCCACAGGTTGCCTTAAGTTTCTCTTAAGAAAAAAATACGTGACACAGTGAGTACATATAACTGAGTCTTTTGAGATTCGCTTTTGTTAAAGTACTTTTGCGCTGAAATTTAGTTTTTGGATACACCAAAAAGTATGATAATGTGGAAGTAATCAACCTGATTTTGCAGCTTGCTTCCCAAGATTTCACACAGTTTCTCTTGAAGTTGGTACCCAGATGTTGTTTGAAGCTTATTATGTAGAATAATGCGAGTTGTTTGGCTTTTTTTTTTGTTTGAGCAGTGACCCACAGATAGCTGTGTATCCATTACAGTCTGGCTTCTCTTAGTACTTATATGTATTCTGCATATTGTTGTATTTAACAAAAGAAAATGAAATATAACTAACTTCTAAACTAGAGAAACTTGTAATGTAAACTTCTTCTTGTTTGTTTCAGGTTTGTGGAATCTTGCTTCTCTTTTTTCCAATTTATGTTTGTTTGTGTTGATGCCCTTTGCCTTTTTCTTCTTGGAATCAGAAGGATTTGCTGGCTTAAAAAAGGTAGGAAAATGCTATTAAATGCATATGTAGTAATTACAGTGCATGTTCCATTCTCGGTCCTCGTTTCTAGTGGAACGAGTTACGGATTTGGGAGGACTTCTGAGCTGGGTTATGTACACATGTGAATGTGTATATACAGATGTGCCAACTTGAACAAGCAGATAAAGCAAGTACACAGTACACGGTTGTGAGTAAGCTTAAGGAAAAGTCCCGTGTACACTGACATCAAGAAAAAACAAGATGATTTAACTTGTGGTTTGTCTTTTAATAATGTTTTAGCTTAGAGCTTTTTTTGTTCTTTGAGGAAGATAATTTAGTTGGGATGTTTAAAAAAATAAAAGCTCAATAAATACACTAGAAATAAAGTGGTGGGAGGAAGTACAAGCTTCTTAATGGGGAGGGTGATTAAATAACAGATGAACCAGAGAAAACTGAAAAGCTTGATATGTGTGTTCTGAAAGTGTTTCTTACTATACAGTTCGGTTGAAAGTGAACTTCAGAAATCATCTATTCTGCCTGCCTGTTCACTTCATGGCTAAGCAGAAATTAAAGTGTTTTATTAAAGTCATTATCCAAGTGCTTCTTGAGCACTGATATGCGTGGGACACGCTGTGACCAGTATTAATAATGTGTTAATTTTCTACTTCTAATAAGTACAAAATAATGAAGAATTTTCAAATTTTATTGAATGTGGTAAAGTTGAGAGGACTGACTTTTGATGAAGAGTGGAACTTGGGAAAGCAATTTCTGAATAATGTGATAATAATAGTATATGAATAATATGTGAACTAAAAGAAATGTAATGAAAAATTACCGTAATGGGGGGCACAGCAAAATGAATTTCGTACGGTGAGCATCAAATAACTGAAACTGGAACAGCTGTCTGGGGACCAGTTAAAGCACGTGTTTTTATTAGTTTTCATCATCAGAAAGATAACGTGTTTGTTTTTAATGATACTATGCTTGAAGGGATTCCACACCCTTTGGATGACAGTAGACAGTGCAGGATCTTGGAAACGGGCCTGAAATTAGGAAAGTGAAAAGCATTAAGCATGAGTGCAGAAGGCTGCTGAATTATCAGTGGGTTTGTGTGCAACACCAGCAAGATGATGATTGTGGTAGGGAGGAAAACAGAATTCTTGACTGTGTCGACAAGGCCTCGTACTCAGCAGTGAAGTTGCTGTTTTTGTTCTTGCTGGAACGGGGAAAGCTTCCAGGGAAGTGCAGCATTCAGTTTGGGATTTTAGAGTTTATGTAGACCCTTGGGGGAACAAGTGAAAGCTAAGAAAATATTCTCAGGAAGCATAGCATGAACAAAACTTCGATTCAGAACAAATCACGTGAAGAATTAGGGGTTTTATTCCTCAGTTGAAGCTGCTGGTAGATCACATAGGCTGAGCACGACAGCTCTCTCAGAGTGGACCTGTGGGACCCTACTGGGATGGTGTGTGAATACCTGTTTGGTAGCTTGTTTTACTGATTGAATGTGTGCAAGTTCCTTCAGTGTGAGCTTGGATGACAACACTAATGAGTTCAGCTTCAAAATACTCTAGCAGTGGATTAACTGTTGTCTGTATTACTGTTTTTAGTTCTTGTTCAACTTTGGAGAACGTTCTGCTTTCCTTCACTTCAGATATCCATAGGCCTAGTAATGCTTTCAGCAGCTCAGTTCATCCCTTCAGTTTTCAAGTGGGGAATGTTCCATTTTGCTTTTGTGTCTGTCTAGCTACAGTTAATGCATAGAAGTAGGTTGGCTCATCTTGGTCAGGTTCGTCTTCAGCACTCCAAGCGAGAACAAGAATTATTTTTCCTTAAGGTACTGTATATATGAGGAGTTCCTTTGACTTGTAGATTTATTGTCTACAACAGTTGCATTATGTATCCTAGCTGCATTAGACTTGGAAATTACATGAAACTTTAGAAGTTATGTTGTAGCTGTTAAACATGGGAATGGGGTTTGTTGGTAGCTAGTAGCAAGGTAGAGTCACCTTTACATGTTTACACTTGAAGGCGCCTAGAACTCGAGATAAAACCATATTCTGTCTGTAGATGTCAATAAAAGACTTCCCTTATTTTAACACCTTGGTTAACTCTTTCTCTTCAGAAAAGTCTTTGAAACCATGATTACCTTGTAAAGTTCTGGTACTTAATCAAAACCAGTGCGCATATCTTGTCATTCATAACATTATATCATTATATCAATGGGCCAGAGAGATTTGATTTAAAAAAAAAAAAAGATTCAATGCTATTAAAATTAATCGATAAAATCAGATTTCAGTAGCCTAAAGGAGCACTTCATACATGTGGCAAAGCTTGCAGCACTTAAAGGAATAGTGTTCTTCTGTAAATGTAAAGATGTTGAATAAAGAAGTTTGGTGCAGAATATGTAATCTTCACTCCCTCAGTTGGGAGTTGGATGTGTGGTATGGGGAAAGCAGTTGATTTTAGATACCAGCTCAGGTCAAATTTGAATGAAAGGACTTCCGCTGCAGGTTTTTATGGATGTTGCCTTGGATGGGTTGTAGAATTGCCTTTGTTATGATAAATCTTTGTTATATTAAATAAGTAGGTCCTTTGGGATTTAGGTGTATGGTTAAGATATCCATTTGAAGATGTTCGTGTAAGACTTACGTATTGGATTTTAATAGAAGCTGTTAAAAATGAGTAAGAGGTTCTGTTCTGAAATTGATTAATTTTTTTTTGTTGCTGGATTTCTTTGTTCAGCTTATTTTGTGACAGTAATGGGCCTGAAACCTCAGGTTTTGTTCATCTGCCTATTGTTGATCATGCTAAAAGTTGATTTCTATCTATTTGTTGCTGTTTGTTGCAAGCTGTATTTCAGGTAGTACAGAGTCTAGTATTCCAAGGTCTGTGTACTTTTATTTCTATGTTCTTTTATGGAAGTATTGCCCCTTAACTGTTTAAGTTTCATGAATCTGAATGGGTTTGATTAACCATCTTCCAATTTACCATGTCTTTTTTCTTGGTTGCTAGTATACTTTCTAAATGGCACATGGCCCCTCTTATAGACTCTTTGACTTCCCTAGGGCAACAGTTTAAAACAGCCAACCACTTGCATATTATGCAGAGGAGAGAAATACGGAAATTAGACGCTCACCATGGGCGGATGCAGTGCTGTACTGAAAAATCAAACTGATTCTCTGCTTAGCTTTTAATTAAAACCACTATTTTAATTCAAAAAGGGCATTTGGGGCCTAAGGGAGGGCTGACTGTGCACTTTTTTAAAGAGTGCAAGTGTTCTTTCTTGCTATATTTTCACCTAATAGCAGATACCATTATTATCTGGAATACTGTGTGTGAATATGTATATACGTATGCAGGGGCATGCAAAACTTTACACGCAGTGTGAATTTGAACACACGGTTAGGTGTAAACAGGTGTGAATTAGGCTTTTCAAGATTGTTGAAGTAATCAGAGCTCACTGTAATGTTATGCCTCAGCCAATGCCATTAACTGAGCCACTGGAATAGCCTGGAGTACTGTTAATACCCTGCAATAGAATCAAAGACTTTTGGGTGTCTTTATAAATTCTTTTTGTCTTTTTGTCTTTATTTGAGGTTGTGTTTCGTGTTTAGGTCCTCTGACAGTTCTTTGTCATGTGTCTTCACATTCTGTAGTACGGTTAGGAAGCAAAACAGAGGTGTCAGCAGTGTTCCCTTATGTCAGAATTAACCTTGTTCCTTAATGTTCTAAAAAAAGGGAACTGTTATTTGTAGTTGAGCATCTCTAGTTTGCAGTGCTGATGTTTCCATGTGTGATAAGGCTGCACAGAAAGTTTCATGAATGCTACTATGTGAAGAAGGCAAGCATTTTTGAAGAGATAATTGCTGTACCTTCCTTGACCTTAAAATGTGCTTTCTCTTGATGTAACTTCAACTGAAATTTGTATTTGTTTGAAGATGTCAAAGATAAAGATGTTTAGGAGTAATTTCCTTGTAAGAAAATACAGAAGTGCGATTTACCACCGTGAGAAACTGGTATAACTAGGTATTGCATAATCAGGAGTGCAGAGTTTTAAAAAGGCTTTATGAAGTATTTTACCTTAATACTGATCTTTGAACTCGAAGTCACGGCATAAAGTTTAACATGAGCGACAGCAACATCCTGACCAATTATCCAAATTATCCAGACATCCCAAAATGTTCAGAACACAACACACAGAGTCTGTGGATTAAGAGGTTAACTCCTGGAACATCAAAGTAGTGCATGATAATAAAAACAAATAGTACAAAAATTTGAGGTAACTTCCTTGCTTAATTAATTAGGTAGACCAGGTGGAAGCGAAGAGGCCAGAGCTGGTGCTCAGAATGTCTATAAAGCTGAGCAACATGACAGCACAATGGAGGAGGAACAAAGATTTTTTTAATATACTTCTATCCTGTGTCACAGTTTGAAATTGTCCTGGTTTATGTCCCTTTTGGCAAACTTACATAAAAGTGACCCTGTACTGTATTTTATGACCAGATGACTTTTTTCCCAGTGGCTAATTTGTATCAGACCCTCATCTTAAAGACACACAGAAATGAGTAGGAAGTCCAAACAGGTTTGTCTCAATGAGCTTTCATTGCATGCTTTCATTATTTTTGCTCGTTTTTTGCCACTGATCATCCATAAATTGTTGGAAATGAGTGATTAAGGAAGTGCTGCTTAGTGTTAGTGGCACATGCACATTCTTGGTATGTTTTTTGTGGGTGAGAGGAAATCGCGTACTGCACAAACAAAAAGGAAAACTCCTGCTGGGAACCTTTCAAGGAAATTTAACTTGCATAATGTTTTGATCTTGGTGTTTATTACAGAAAATAAGAGTAATATTTCACCAGCTATTGTTATGTGTCAGCTAGGCTCTCCATCTGCTTGCCATTCCTTGATATCTCTTCCCAAATTCACGTTTACTTTATTTTAGTAAAAACAACACTTAAAAATGTAGCAACTTGTTCATATGCTTAAGGCAGGTGAGATGGGCCTGTGTTCTGAACAGTTAATTGTGCAGTGCTTGCTACTGTATAAAATTCAGTTGTCCTGGCTGCAGAGTTCTGGTTCTATTAGCAGTTGCAGCTTAGCCCTGGAAACTAAAACTTGGGATGTGGGTTCTATTCCCAATACTGATAGTCCCTGGTTTCTGCTACTAAAAGCTGATTTCTTTCCTTCCTGTACCTCTTCAGAGCTCAACTGTTGAAGGTGCTCATGTACATATAATTGCTTATTTGGGGAGGGAGTAAAATGTAGGAACATCATAAAAGAAAGCTTTTTCATTTCTGTAAAGATAAGCTGTTGTAACTTGCTGAGGAGCTATAGTACATGCAGCTTACGTCTCCAACATTTGAGTTGACTGTTACACTTGTCATTGCTACTGGTAGATTTTCCCACTCATCTTAGACTAAATAATGGCTTAAATTTTGCGTGCTTTGTGTTACAGTGTATAGCATTTGCAAACTTTAGGTAAGTAAGTGTCCCTATCCATGTAGGTAAGTAAAGCTGCCACTTTCCTTTCTTGATGGTTATGGAAATTGTAATTTTTTTTTCCCCATGATTAATATAGACAAAACATTCCTAGTTTTCCTGTTAGTTTTCATAGGACTCTGGTTTAACTGTAGATGTAGAGCACAGCAAAGTATATTTTTGGTGTGTGATGAAAATATAGGAATATTTGAAGTATTTACTTCTAGAAACTGTAATGCTAATCTCAAGAAGTATTTCGTAGAGGGCAATTTGTTTTTATAATAAACAATCCTGGGGAAGGTTGCTTGAAAATCCTTTCTGATATGAGATTATCTTGAATTAAAACCAGTTGGTTTTCTGAATTTGTCCCACTTAACTCTGCAGAACTGAATGCAAGAAGCAGCATTTGACTTCATGTTTTATGCTGATTTGTACCTCCATGGCAATAGCCATGGGCCACTGTGTGTAATAGCTCACCAAATAGTCCCAAGGTACTCTGTTAACAGTGGATGTTTATTTGGCATTTAAGCTCATATTTATTTGTCTATAAAATCATTCAGCATGAACTGAAAATGTAGGGCTCTGATCTCTATGAAACATTTACTAGTATGTAACTGAATTATTGTACATTATATTGCAGCCCATTTACTCTTTCCATTAGTGATACCAGAGACAAAAGTTGTTTAATCAGTCACATCAAAGGCAGCTGTTTGGTTTTGTATTTTTGACATAAGCTAACATCTTAAGTTCAGATATGAAGTCTAGTTCTTTAAGCCAGAGTCATTTAAAATGACACCACAATATTTATTTGACTATTTTTGATGTTTAGAGGCAGATCCTGCTTATTTTGGGATTCTGATTTGGCAAGTAACTCAACTGGCTTCTCCTCCCTTATTAAAATAAAAGAGTATTTCGCTGACAGTTATACAAACCCATAACATAATCAGTAAGATGCAAAGTGGATAGCAGTTAAGGAACATATTTAATGGCAAATCCTGCATTAAGAATGTGTCTTGACTCTCTGTATGCTTCCTGCTTTTCTGGAAGTCTCAGAAACAGCATGTGAACAGTGATATGTGGTGGTTTTGTTTAAGGTGTAGAAGGTGGTTCAGGCACATGTAACTCTGAATATGAGAACAGCTTTTAAAATGACAGTAAAAAGTGGTTGAGGAGGATTAGCATGCCAGTTAGCGTGCCACACTGACGAGAGTCTGCACTAAAATACCTGAAATCATATTAGAACTACAGTTTTATACCACCAGGTCCTTTATTTGTAGTTCTCCAGAGGACTTTTTGTCATCAGATTAATCTAAAAAGACTGAGGTGAGTGTGTGGACTGCTTTTGAGGACCTGTGGTTGGAATTTGTTACTATACTGGAGATGAGTAGAAGATTAAAATAGATTTGTCCATTAAAGCAAAGCAGGGATCTCTTCTAACTCTTCAAAATAAATGTAACTAAGATTAAATTAGAGATAGTAAGAAGTGAGAAGTGTTACGTGTAGGTCAGAGAGAGCTTGGGAATTTTGGTTCTGTTCATTTCTGTATTTCAAAGCCTGGACTTCAATGTGTATAATTTGTGTTGTCCATATTTATAGAACAAAGGCAGTGCAGGACAGCAACTTCTTTGTAAATAATGTGCATTCCTCAGACCCAGTCGTGTTTCAGTAAGAGTGAGATTAAAAACAAACTCTAGAATTGGGGGCTAGGATGGAGAAATCTGTGGCTATTGAGAAAGAACAGCTCAATGTGAATTTGTTTTTGTAGACATATAAAACATTTCATAAGGCTTTATAAGACTTCTTAACTCTTTCAGGGACCTTACAAGCGAAACCTGATGTTTCTGTTACCAGAAGGAGATCTGTCGTTTGCTGAATATATGTAACAGTTTTGAATCTGGGGGCAGCTGAGGAGGGGAGTAAGTGGATGGTGCTTGTTGCACACATTGGATCAAGATGTGATGAGATGTGATCTGTGCTCCGTTTCATTGAAGTAGTTAAATGTCAGTTGGTTGCTTCCATAAATTAGAATGTACTCCTTTTAAAGATGCCTCAGAGCAAGTTACAGAAAATAGGGTGACCAGACATAAGCTAAAAGTATGCTTCACTCTGCGCTGCTTTTCTGCAGTACCTGCCACACTGTGACTTCAGAGCTGAGCAGTGATTCTGCTTTTCTGCAGTGGTTTATGGGTTTGAGGTTATAATTGCTTTTTTGATGAGCTCTTCCAAGTCGGCAGAAAAGCAGATTGTGCTAGGTTAATATATGGCCTTGTAGCATTTTTGTTTGATCTGTGAAAATCAGTGGGATAACAGAATGAAACAATGTTAGTAATATTGAAGTAAAAATGCTTTGCAGTAAAAATATGAAACGAGCTTAGTGTTATTTCAGAAAGTCAATTTCTGACCGTTACTTCCCTAGCATAGTGTGAGAAACTGTATTAGATGTCTCCTGCGTGAGTAGAATAGTCATCTGTGAAACTAATCAGACTCCAGAAGTGAGCACTGGAGCATTTATTCCAGCTCATCTGAGCCAGGAACAAAACGCATCACTGAACTTTGTGCGTTCTCCACTCCTACATTGTTCTGAACTTGTACAGTGCAGCTGTTACAAAGTTCTGCTGTATTTAGCATGCTTACATTTTGTGGAATTTCCATAGTTCTTCATTAAAAGCTTTAACATGGAGCTGCAAATAAAATAGCTTGTCAATCATTGCTCTTTAGCGATACATCCAGAGGTTTTCTTTTTGTTTAGTTTTTCTTTTGAATTTAGGCTGTTACAGAGTTCTGTGTAAGTACAAATACACATGTTAAAATACTTCTACTGTTTGTAAAGTATACAGATGGTACAGCTCTGTATAGTCTTTAGATTGTAAACTTGAAGCAACATGGTCTAGAAATAATGTAATCCTATGGGAGATTATTTATATATTGTTACTGGACTTTTCATGAGCCAAAGCATGTAACATGGAATTGGAACCCTTTGAAATGACTGAGAGGCATTCTAGATGCTCTTTCTTTAAGGCAAAAGTGAGTTGTTCAAAATTTTGTTTGAATGGGAATGTCTATGAATTCAGCATGTCTGAAATAAAGACTTCAAGAAAGCAGTGAGGTTGTCTTCCATCCCTGGCCACTTCCATGTCTTTTATTTGTTTTCATGCACCACTTAAAAAGTTTCCCAGTTTACTGAAAGGAGCTTGCAGCAGTCTGGTGCTCTGGCCAATTCCCAGAAATGTGCTTTCTTGATCTTCCTTAGCCATGCCGAGATTGGCATCAAAGAAAACCTTCAAATTTCTCTTTAACTCAGAGCTTTTGTAGTGATCTGTGTTCTTCTATGTGTCACTTGCTTCAGAGAACTCATCTTCATGGCTTCTTTCCACCAGACCACTATCATAAGTTCCAAGTCTTCCTTTATATTTTTAGATGACTTCTTTTAATCTTCTGCTGTGCCATATATATTTTCTATAGTCTATAAAATATAGAAGAATATATTTTTAGAAGGTGGAAAATATCTATTTTTCTTCCTGTCACTTCAGCGTAGCAGGAAAGATTCTTTCTCATCCAAAAGTCAGTGATTCTAGGGAGGCTCATGCTGTCAGAAATCCCACAGCTCCTGTGCTGTTGCTGCAGGTGGCTTTGGGAAGTCTGGGAAACTTGGTTGGCGGAGGGAGTGAAGCACCAAAGACCTAATAGTTAGTGAGAGCTGAGCTGGCTAGCAGAGCAGCAGAGGAAACTTGTGGAGGAAAGGGGGAGCATGGACAGCCATCATTATACTCTGTGTATCTGTTCACGTTTCTTTGCCCAAAAGTTTGGGCTTCATGCTTTTACTATCATGTAAACTGCATCTGGCCTTTTTAATATGAGCTTTGACATAGTTGTATGATGCGTTGGTGTGGGAAGAGTCGGATGTATGCACTTTCCTCAGGTATTTGACACAATACTTTAGCTGCCAGACAAATGCTGAATCTCATGTTGTCATTCTTCCTGGTGTTTGACTTGCCTTGGATAAGAAAATAAATCTTAGAGTCAGGAAAAAAAAAAAAAAGTGAGACAGAACAGTCCTCCATCCTGATGGTGAACATCTGAACCTGCAAAGTTCCATTTAGGATCACAGGCTATTTGAGGGTTGGACAGGTGTGGAAACCTGAAGTATAATGTAATACAGTGGGTGGGATACTCTGGGACTGAAGAAAGAAGAGTCACGTGGTGGAGCCACTCCAGTGGGTGTACTGCATCACCAACCTGCTGAATAGGCATATTTTCTTTATCTCTGGTTAGGTGATTTTGGCTTTTTGTTTCCGCTTCGGCAAGGACAGCACATGTAACATTTCATTCATGTTTTTAGCAGCTACCCAAAAAATCCGTGATTTCTTTTTCCATCAAGATCCTGTAGTTTTCACTTTGTTTTTCTTCTGTGTTTCTTTTTATAATCTTGATATTTTTAAAATTATACTGTGTAACTATAGGCTTCTATAGGATAAAGCGATTTCATCTGCCTCTTCTAACTCCATTGACAGAAGGATAGCTGCTGAAATAGTTTGGGAAAAGATACAGAAGTCAGCTGAAATTTGCTGGCATTGTTTATGAATTTTAAGGTTTGTTTTGTTCAGGAAATAAATACAGACTTTACACTTGCTGTGTAGTGGAGAAAAGTGTTCATTTCAATCTCTAAATTCCTATGGTGCAGAAATGTAAGGCAAGAAGTAGTATGGGAGAGCATGTGGTCAGCAGTTGACCAGATATCAGTTTGTTAGATTTAGTTTATTTCTTTGTTACCTGATGGAGTGTGGTTCTCTGTTATTTATTAACAAATATGTTTCCTTGCTGTCCTGAATAGGTTAGAGCAAAGAATATTCTTAGTTTCTAACTGTAGGAGTAGTTGGTTGCTTTGTTAATGTTCACCAACCAAGAAAAAGGATGTCTAAGGCACTAAAAAGGTAACATGTAATGTCAAAATAGAACATTCTTCAACCTGGTACCTTCTGTAATCCTAACTCTGTAGTGCTTCTGTTTATTTTTGCAGCTGTTAGAATGCATGTTTGTTGCAGCCTGTGTCTCAACAAACATGTCTTAAGGTTACTAGGACTCGTTTTTGTCACATGAAAACAATAGGCCTCGTGTGTACTTTAACTGTGCCATGACTGCAGAAATGTTTCCCAGGCTTTCCCTATGGGTCAGGGCATAGTATATATATATAAAAAAAAAAAAGTAGTAATGTTTGCTTACCTTAGAAGAGGTCAAGATGTCCAAGCAGAACTGTGTTTAAATTTTCAGCACCATGGAAACATTGTTAGGACTCCTTGTGTGTAACACTGATGTTTTTACTTCACTGACAGTTACCTTTTTCTCTTGTAAAATCTGCCAAAATTCACGTGAAGCTGTGTTTTTTGTAATGCAGTTCCAAAAGTGTTCATCTTACAGGAGCTATAATTTGTCGATCAAAATTACTGTTCCAAGGTAGTGTTTTGGCAATAAAAAAATGCTTTTTCTTGTAATGGGCAGTAGTTCTTTGGTTTGATGAGGAGTTTTTCTGTTTAGAGAAAATAAAAAATAATGTTCTACACGTTCTTCTGCTCTTCAGTTGGTGTTAAAACACAAACTCTTGGCAAATTTCTATACCTGCATGTTAATACCTTCTGTTTTATGAACGAATGCTTAAACTGTTGGGAAATGATAGTTGTGTTTCCTAATCACAACTGAAGGATCAGCAATGAGCCCAAACAGACTTGATTGCTGTATTTATGTAGTGTTCACTACATATACCAGTTGGTGGGATTTTGGCTCAGGTTCCCTGTTGATATACTGCATGTTTTGTTTTAGTTTTGCAAAAATGGCACTCATCAGAGATGTCCTGTTAAGCCTTTCTAGATTTTGTGTGTGACTCTTAAATGGGGAGAGGAGCAGACAGCAGTACTTGCTAGTTACGTGAATTACCCAAAGCCTTTTGAATGATTTGTGTATAGGAAGGTCTTCATTTGTTGTGTATGCAGCTGAGTGGTAAAGTATTCAGGATGGTATAAACGTAACAATACAAAGCAGTTTCTTAGAGCTTTTCAGTAAAGAAAATAAGAATTTCTTGATAGTTGGGACAGTAAGCTGAGTTTTTATTTTCATTTTAAATTCTCCAACTATTATCGAATATACATTCTCTTCTGCAATAAAACCCAGCCTCTAGGTGTTGTGTGAACACACACGGTGTGCAGTGGGTCTTAATGTGTTGCAATTACTTAATAGTAATCCCATTTAATACCCATTTACTGAAGAGGAGGAACGATTTTTTTTCTTAGCAATTATATATTAGTTTAGAATTTCTTATGACATCCATCATCCTTTCAGAACGCTTGTTGCTCTTTGTACTTCATAGTGCTTTTCAGCACGAATTACCTTTTTTTTGTCCACGTGCTGTTTTTAATACATTTTGGATATTTGTTATCCAGGATGAAAGCAACGGGGTAAGATTCTGATGATGCCTTCCAGAGTAACGAGAAAAAAAAAAAAAATTGTCAGAACACTTAGAGTAATTAAAACCTTCTTGCTAAAACACAGCATTTCTGGAAACATGAACCCCTAGGCCCGCTGCTACAGGCAGTACAAGTAGCTCAGGATTAAGCAGTATAAAAACTTCTGAATGTCTCAGCAATGGATTTTTAAAGAACTGGAAGTCTGAGAGTCAGATATCTCCAAGGCTTTACAAACCACAAGATCCTTAGAATTTGTTCTTAGGACAGCTTTTATTTGTAGGCATGCCTTGGAAGCTTCAAATGTTTTTTTGTTCATTCAGTTTTTTTTCCTTCTCATTAGTGTACACAGAAGATGACAGATATTACTAGGCTTCTGGCAAGTTCCAGGCTTCTGGGATTGATGTGTTAAACATCTTTCTTTAACAAAGTATTTCACTTGGTTAAGTGCACACTTTAAAGAACTGCATGAATTTTGCAAATGCTGTGAGTAAAAGCATAGGTGAGCTGTTGTCTAGACTGTGAAGCATTCTTTGAAGTTGAAAAAAACTTAAAGGGAGAGGCTAAAGGATATCAGCTGCCAGTCTTCCTTCCCATGTTTTTTTTAATAAAGAATTTAATTGTAATATCTAGCTAATTATAGTAATTAGTTTCTAAAGTTTTTGTTGACCGCATAATTTTTCATTCTCCCCCTGGAAATGACTTTTTGTGTCAGGTTGGCCTGTGTGGTGCCAAGCTTCTCTTTTCCTGACAACAGGGAACCGCGCAGGTAATTTTCTTAGAGAAGTCTGTTTGTTTTGCTGTGCGGATGAACTGAAACTCACTCGAGGAAATTGTAAGCTGTTTGATGTGTTTTGATTTCCTGTTCAGCTGTTATCAAAGATCATCACGTGCTTCTAAGTGTTGGAAGCAGTCATAGTGGATCTGCTGTCAGATACCTTTGTGAAAAAAGATTTTGGGTTGGTCTACCAAAACTAAAATCATTGCCTAACAGAGGAAATGACGTTTTCCTTCCAGTTGTGATATACTGTTTTTAAAAAATGGCCCTAAATGGATGAATCTGTACTGGGGAAATTGTTCCTCTCATTTTTGGGCCTACATAAGAAATTATGTACAAATTGAAGACTGAAGCACAAAATCAGATTCTTCTTCCTGACACTCCTAATGCATTCTTTTACCTCATG
The DNA here is from genome assembly GCA_023055505.1 of Callipepla californica brunnescens. NCBI lineage: Eukaryota > Metazoa > Chordata > Aves > Galliformes > Odontophoridae > Callipepla > Callipepla californica. Next base: position 589,243 of record JALIRH010000109.1, on the reverse strand, counting down.
TTATTGTTGTCCTTTCCATTTTAAACTTTACATTTCATATCCAGTTCATCTTTCCTATTTTTAAGGTTTTTACAGTCTTCCCTCTTCCCTGCAGACCCCTGAGGTGCAAAAACAGCACCTACACAAGTGAGGATGCTTCCTGATCTCCTTCTTTTCTGTTCATGTTGTTTGTTTTTTGAGGTCTTCAGAGAGTGTCTGAAGAAATAACTATGGTACGCAGCACTTCATCCATTTCATGTTGAGGAGTGCATCTTGGTCAAAGATTGGAATTTTCTAGTCAATCCAACTAGCAATTGTCAATTTGAGAATCAAGCATGGCATCAAAGACTTTTTTTTTTTTTTTTTTTTTTTTTTTTTTTTTTTTTTTTTTTAAGGAATTCGTAGTTTTTTCTCCCTAGATTTTCATACTTCCTTTCCCACTCCTCTCTTTGTGCCCACAAACAGTAACTGAAGTCATGAGGTCACAGCAGTACTGTTACTGGAGAGCAGTGAAACTAGGAAAACCACCACCTGAACTTTTGTTTCTATTCCCCAGTTCATTTTATTTCTTCAAGCACTATAGTATTTCATATAGCTTTTGTTTTTGTGATTTTTTTTTTTTGATGGTTTACTAATTGTAACACTTACAAAATATTTTTTTTCTTTGCAACTTAGCCATCTTCCCAGCAACTAATTGACCAAGAGAAAGCAAGGGATTTCCTCTCCTTAAAATTGACATGCTGGTAGAAGTACTGTGGAGAAAAAGTTTATTTTCAGTAATGCAAGTGCATTGTGGAGTTCACTCTGCAGTTGTCTCATTACTGTATTTAAGAACAACACAACTTAGCCTAAGGTAGAAGAGAACGTGTTTAATTATTTCCAAAGGTTATGACTGTGTTCATCTCATAAGTCTACAGCATGGGAACATTACTTAAGGCTGTGTGGTTAATGCTGTACTGAAATCTGAGTTTGATATCTTAATTCACTGTCTTAGTTCATAGTGGTATCAAGATTGTGCTCTTTATGCCCCTTCTTACAGGCTCTACAGATGCTTACAGAAAAAAATACAAACTGAAAGAAGCTGTTGAGTATTCCGTTATATACCAGAACGTGCAATAGATGCAAACCAGTCTTTCTCATTTTCAAAATACCTTTTATGTACCCTCCTGGCTTTTCTGTGCTTGGTTTGGAGATAACTCCCTCCTCCTTTAAAGCTAGTTAAATTGCAGGTTGAATTGCACTGAAGTAATTAATGAAACAGGGAATTGTGATCTGTGCATTTTTCTTTAATGAAGAACAGCTTAGGAATTAATTAGTATTTGTGTTATCATGCAGACTTCAGGTTGTAGTACTGAGAAACTGAAAAAGGTGCTTGGTTTTGTAGTGCTTGCTTTTCTTGTTCTTGTTCTTACCTACCTGTCAGAGCCATCAGGAAAGGAAGACCAGATGAGGACTCGATCGTCATCATTTTCCCTCATGAAAAAAAATACAGAAAACAAAACCATGAACTGTTTTTGCTTTATTCTTTCTTGTAATCAGTTTAGTTTCCAGGAGAGTGTTACCTAATGATCACAAGTGCAGATGAGACTGAACAATTGTTTTTCCTTTCATAGTCAATACATTAAGTTGGAGTGGCCTTGCATACCTGCATTTGTTAGCTCTGTACACACGGCACATATGATGCAGACTGGACATGAACAATAGATGTACTCTTACCAGCTGCTGTTTTAGGTGGGTTTGCAGCTGTTTTTGAAGATGTTACTCTAAACTTGATGTTCTGTTTCACACAAGAAGGAGTTTAATAAATGTGAAATAGATGTAATATTTTCTGTGCCATGGATGCACCATGATGTTTTTGTTCTTCTGAGGAAGCTGAGTAATATAATGGGGCTGTGGGAGAGAAGTGACATGACTCAAAAAAGGGATGTTAAGCCCAAATGAAAATTTTAGTTAGAAGGTATTTGCTCCAGATAGATTAGAAAAAGATATATCAGCAGTGGATTTCACAGTTTGTGTAATTCTGCCTTCAGTGAACGGCTGTGCTTCTCTTGCATGTATTTGTCTACTTCTTCCCTGTCCTCATTCAGGAGTACGGTTTTCTGACCAGCTCTTAAAGATATTACTAATTTTAATGCTCAAACTTTACATTTTTGAGAAACAGGAAGCAAAACTATCTGAACAAATGAGCCTACCTTCTGCCAAGAAAAAAGAAGAGAGAATAAATGGCTGTGGCTCACCCCATAAATCATCAGTTTTTGAATCCTGTAGTGCACGTATAATGAAAGAAAAACAAAAGCCTGGAGTGTTAGAGTGAACCGACACTCCTGATTTGCAGTGTGAACATGAGACTATAAAATGGTTGATGTATCGTGTAAACATGGAGATAGATGGAACCTACTGAGAACAGAAGGGGATGGATCGAACTTTCTGAGTAGCATGGAAAAAAAGAGGACACATCATGTAGGTATCTTGCTGTTTGTGGACTTTGAGCCTGTAGTCCTTCTGGCAAGAGGGAATTGTTACCTCTGGCTGTGATCATCTCCCTCTTTTGGAAGCATCGTGTGCATGGTCTGTCCTTGTCCTCAGAAAACTTACAGTAAACGTGGGAGGAAGTTATTTACAGTTAATACCAACTGAGCTACATCATGGTGCAAGTCTTGTTTTTCTGTTGGACAGTTGTATTCCTCCACCCATCCAGAGGAGGAGAATTCAGTGTTTTGGGCTCCACACAAGTTGAAATTTCTTCTGGCTTTGCCCAGAAGATGCTATTGCTGTGGAAGAAGTTGGAGAGGATGATGTTTGTACGTGTGTCTGTAACAGAGAAGTTACAGATCCACTTCTTGTGGCTGAGGCTGTTGGAAGCCCAGAGGACAGCTTCACTTTTTTCTTTTCATAGGAAAGGGGTCTTACAGGCTCCTTGTAAAGCATGGAGCACATCTCTTTGCATGCATTCTTGAATGTCTTGGGTTTTCTTCTGATGTCAGTCTTTTTTCTGCTGCAAAGGTTCTGTATCACTACCGTGTACTGAAAGAAGGACAGGTACAGATAAACGCAGAAGGTCAAAGATATTTTACATATCTCTTATGGTTGGATTGCTGTTTTATGTAGGTTTTTCAGGTCTGTAAGAAATTTGTGATTTGGGGTGGGGAGGAATACCGTACAGATTGAACTGCAATACATTGTGTTTTTTTTTTTTTTTTTTTCTGGTGACCTATTGCTTAAATTCACAGCTTTAGTATTTAAATAGTATTTAAAGTGCCTATGGAATATCTTTGATTTTTCAAATCTGTTTTTTGCTTATATGTTCAACTTAAAAATAACTCACGTAAAGCAAGTTTTTCAGCACTATAAAATTATTTTAATAAATTACTCTCAAAGCCACTTCCACTGTACATGGAATGCATCGTAGGGTTAAGTTAATCTCTTATCCATACTACCTCTAATACGTAGTTTGATGTTTGAGGGCCTTGTTGGTTATTTGTCTCCATCTGCCCATTGAAGCCTTAAGGGCAATGTGGTGAAGGTGTCTGTTTTCCCTTTGTGCTACCTTTGTGCTAGCTGTTCTGCAGGGGACTGATAGCAGGAAGGAGCTGGTCTTCTTTAGGAGACAAATGCATGTGGTTAAGATGTCTCAGTTCTTCATACATTGCTGGATGCTGTGGTTATGTTGAGAGTCTGATTTTCAAGGTAAATGTTCTGTGGAGTTTATCACCCTCTTGTAATAAGCGGAGAGAGAAGAGTTGGTAAGAGTGAGTAGGCAAAGGTAAGGTAAAACTTCCTTCTGTGAAATGTGAAATAGGTTTTCAGTATTATACACATAAGTGGGGGTACGAGAAACAGGAAAACGAGGTTGTTTGTGGAGATGCATATACTGGTAATTGAGGAACAATGAAAATGCTTTATGAACAGCAGTCAGAAGTTGTGTCATTAATGGTAAGGATATCGGAAGATGTTCTCACTGCTCTGTTGCTTAAAATAAGCATTTGAACTGTATGTATAGACACTAGAGTATTACATGTATATGTAAAACAAAGGTTTTTGGTACAGTTAGATGTGCAAATGTACCACTTGGCTGTTGGAGCACTGTGACATTTATACTTACGAGCAACTGGTGTGAGAGCTCTGCAGACTGATGTGTGTGCTGGCAGAGCAGGTCGGCTCAGCACTCAGGGCTGGTGCTGCTGGAAGCGATGCAGAGCAGCGTTCAGGCTGCTGGGAAGGAGCACTACTGCGAGCGTGCGCTGGAGGGCTCTGCAGACTGCGAGGAATGGGGCAGGAGCAATTTCAGTTGAAGAATGTATTTTAGCTAAATTGGTGTGTTGTACCTACGCGAGGTTTAATGCTTGCTGGGCTGTTTGCCATAATTGGCTTTCCCATTCCCTTGATTGGAATCATAGATAAAAATTTGCTAATCCACTTTCTTTGCTGAAAGTATTAGAAAAGTAATCCATCTTTTAAAAATGCGCAGAAAAAAAATCGTATGGTATAAAGAATGTTTTATGAAATAATGAGATTAATGTGAACTGTAAGGCATATGCAATTTAAAGCAGTTTTCTATGGTTTTAAGGGGAAAAATGTAACCCAGGCATTATAAAGCCATAAGTACTTCCTTTTTTATGCACACGGAAGGCTGTATTTTAAAAGCACATTACATGTTATCTTTTTCTCTGCGTGATAAAATACAGGTGTATATCTAGGAGTAAGAAACTCCTGTTTATTTGTATTTTTCTTTCGTTTGAAAATGTCTAATTGAAAGTCTCTGGCTGTTCTCACTTCCCCCTCTTCTGCCTGCAGGGGATCAGAGCACGCATTCTGGAGACCCTTGTAATGCTCATACTTCTTGCACTGCTTATCCTTGGAATCGTATGGGTGGCTTCAGCTCTCATAGACAATGATGCTGCCAGTATGGAGTCTTTGTATGGTATGGGATTTTGAAGAACAAACAAACGACTCCTTTGCACTAGTTCTGATTCTATACACAAATGTTTTCAATTGAATTTATTTCTAGTAAATGCTGTGTGACTATTGCACAGGTTGAGAAGTATTAATTCAGTCAGTACCGTTTTTTTTCCCATTCAGTAAGTTCATTAAATCAGTATGCTGATACATTATATGCTTGTGTGGACAAGATGTTGTATGTGCCTGTTAAAACTAGTGAGTTAATTCAACTGTATTTATGACATAGGTAGCCTATTTGTAATAAGCTAAGGCTGTGCCTAATGTGTTCTTTGCAGACCTCTGGGAATTCTACCTCCCATATTTATATTCCTGTATATCACTGATGGGATGCTTGTTACTTCTGTGTAAGTATCTACCTGATTTTTTTCCTCAAAAGTGTAATTTTTTTTTTAAGGATTGAATGACACTTTTTTGTGAAAGATCGATGCAAAAAATTTTATAATTTTATAAGGTTAAATTTTGATATAAGTTTGATACTTTATAGTTCTGAAGTTTGTAAATAAATGCAGTGTTATTTTCAGATTTTGAGACACTTTGCAACTCCACCAATTGTAATTTCTTAAAGCAGATGTTTGAAAGGGAGGGATTCTCATTCTGTATATGAAAACACAGTTTTTACATGAAATGTCTGCAAGGCATCACCAGTGCAGAGTGAAGTCTGAGCACTTAGTTTGCCCTGTTGTTCAGTAAACTATCCTTTTCCTATTTTTAATTGAAAATATTCTAGTAAAGGCAAAAGTTGGAACATAATACAGTTAATCCAGAATTGGTGTCAGGCCAGCATGCAGTTGTATAGCAGACCTCCAGACAAAACAAGCACAGCTGAAAACCAATCTTATTCTAACTAGTCCCAGCCAGAGTTCCATCATCCCTGCTTAGGGGAATAAGAAGGATGACAAGATGCTCCAAATCAGACTTTGTTTCAGAGCTCTTTTCACCTCCACTGCCCACACATTATTTCTTTAAAATAAAATGAAATTGAGAGTGTGGGGAGGGTCAGAACATCTCCCTTTCTATAAATTGTGATTTCATCTGTTCTCTGGATTTGAAAGGTTGACAGTTAACATTTACAGAGCTGCCCTTATGGAGAAAGGGTGGGGATTGGCAGTTTGAGACATTTACTTAACCAAGCAGGCCAGCCTAGAAAAGGTGTTGCTTGGAGAGCTGAGTGGGTCTCCCTATGTGCTTTGTATGTGGAGAATCTTACTCCCACATTAAGGAGTGGGGAGTGAAGGGGGGAATAACAATAACAAGTGATTCTGACTCTTGTCTCAAACATCCTAAACGTTCACTAAATCTTTCAATGGGGAACTTGTATTACAAGACTTCCTACGTGTGTCTTGCAGTTTGTTTTAGTGAAGCTGAAAACACAGTTTGTTTTCTGGGAATACTCATGAAAATAATTGGGATTAAATGCCTTTTTTATTGAGGGGTTTGGGGGGAAATTATTTCTAATTTATGCAACCAAGTCACTTCAGTTGGTTACAGCCCTCTAAGCTGTTATCTGCACAACAGAAAGGACAACTTTCAGTAGTTTGAACGTGGTAGATGCTGGGGTAGTAGAGCTTCATTAGAACTTCATGTGACCTAATCAGTGAAGCAGTGTACCAGTAAGGAAATGATAGACTTACTGCTGGGTTGATTTGAAGCAGTGCTGCTTTTCTCTTTTCTCCTTTGCCTGCTGGCTCTCTCTTTAGGCAAGGAAAACTAGCTTAAGGTAGCTGTTGTGAGTGCTGCTTTTTTTCTGTTATATGTGGTAGTTGTAGTGTTGCGCTAGTTAATGAAAACAAATGTAATCTTCATTATATCATCTTATGTGCTGCATTTCCTTTTTGAACAACATTTATGATAAACTATAAATGTAACTGCATGAATGTGGATATACAAGTCCCTTCAGTATTTGAAGGCTAGTCTTCCTTTATACTTGATAATAAAAAATTAATAGAATAAAAGTCAGATGGAGCCTTTCTCTCAATAAACATACATGTTCCATATCCAGAGGCTGTCACAGGCTTCTGTCAAAAAGGAAAAATTTCATAGGAAGGAGAGCTTAAAATCTTACAGCTGAGCCTACTGCCAACTGAAGTTTCAGTGTAACTTTTACATCTTTGTGATCTTTTGACCTTACAACTGCGCCTCTGAGAGCAGATTAAATGTCTGAGATGTTCACCAGCACAGTGACCACTGTGTCATTCCATCCACACGTATGATGTTGCATTTTCTAAAAGGTGACTGTGGATTTATTGCCCCAAGATAATGGTTCCTGGACTGCATGTGCTCCACAACTACACCTGGGAATTGCTTGGAAAAATACAAACTGGCTCAGGGCAAACTCATGGTAGGGATAGTTATAAGAATTTACTTCTGTAGGCAGTCTAGCCTGAGCACACGGGTATGTTTTCTGGCACTGCTGATTTCACTAGAATAGGCATAGCCTCTGGTGTCACATGCCTTGAGTGAATAATCCTGTGAACAAATTTAAGATGTCACATTATATAGGTTATTCATGATGACAGGGAAAGAAAATCAGTTGTGCCCTTGAAGGAGAGATGTTTGTCTTGTTCAAAATTGATGTAATACCAAAAAGTTTTGAAGCCCTGAGTTTGGTCTGGAGATCTCTCCATTATTTTGAAAACTGTATGTGGCTGTGTGTAGAGTTTCACATATTTGATGCAGAACATGCGAAGATTTTGATGTACAAATGATTGTTTTCCATAATGTTGCTTCCTCTGCAGTATGTACACCAGTGGGACTTTCACGGATGTTTACAGTAATGGGTCAGTTGCTGGTGAAACCAACAGTAAGTGTTACACAAACCTGCACCTGTGTCCTATCTGGGAGAAGGTACAGAGGCATTTCAGTATTTTCCTGTGGAATGCTTGTACTGCTATATAATTCCCTCTTCAGTTTATCTGTGTTCCTATACTCATTACCAATATACTTGTTTTCATTTTTTTTCTTTTAGCACAAGAATCTCTTTTCTCAAAGAGCTTTTTTTAAATAGTGTAGACTTCCTCTGGTGTTAATATTAATGCTACCAGTGCTAATATTAATTGCCAGCATTGCCTACTGTCTGTTTTGCAAGTGCCTGAAAGTTGTGTTCTTGTTCCGAGCTCAGGAGGTAAGGATACAAGAGCAGAGAGATACCTGGGGATACACTTAACTGAGAGAAATTGCCTTTGCCTGGAGGCAGCTAGGAACTGTGAGAAAATCTGAAATGTAGATGCTATACTGTAGTTGTACTGAATGATGTGAGGAAATGGGAGAATATGTGCCATGGGCAGATGCTCTAGTGACCTTACTCTTACGTTTCCTAATTTGTATTTACCAAATTTTGGGTGTGTTTAGGTCTTGCATTCCTTTTCGTTGGTCAGGGCAACAAAGAAAATGTATATATCTGTTTTACTGCTTGCAAGCTTTAAATTTGAAGTGCATGATGTTAAAGTAGACAGGCTTCTTGGAAGCTAGAAGCAAAATACAGTAGCAGTTTATTTGCTTAAAATACTGGTTTATGAGAAATTCTTTTCATTTACTTTTTCAAGATGTGCAGGTTTTTTTTTTTTTTTTTAATTAAATTGAATGTGAAGGTCAATAGGTTGCTTATTTTCTCCCCATTTCAGTATAGAGTGTTACACACACACACACACACACACACACATATATATATATGTAACGTCCCATTCCTCTAATATCCTTAGGCTGAGATTAAATGTGACAGTCTTGCAGCAAAGGAACAGATCTGTAACAGAATGGAATCATCTCTTATGGAGTTCATTTGTGTATTTATATTTTCAAGTTGTAGAATATGCATTCAAAATAAATGACTGTTGGAACAAAACAAGCCTAAGTTAGTCAAAAAGGTGATTCTTAATGTTGATACTCAGTCAATTCCTGTTTCTGTTTTCAAATACAGATTCTCGAGGACCTAGATGAGCAAATGTATATCATCACTTTAGAGGAAGAAGCAATTCAGAGGAAGCTTAATGGTATGCTTGTTCTGCTACTGCTTCAAATACAGTATTTAGAATATAGTGCTCGTAGTTATGAGCATTGATCTTAATGTTGAATAGGCCCCTCTATCAAAATAGTTTGAGATCTTGGTATCAAACTATCATTAGCTTATGATTCATTGCTTACTGTGTTCAAGATTGACTTGTGTGTGTTTTGTTTTTAACCTATTTCATTTCTCATTCAGAATTAACATGTTAGAACTGATGAATACAAGTTGAACAAACCCACCTTGCTGTAAAAATAATCTGGAGTGGTAAATGATTGTACTTTATCCCTGCCCAAAGAGCAGTAACTTACTCTGCTAGCAGAAGGCTCAATGTTCTGCACTTCAAGTTCTGTTTAATTGCAGGATTTTTTTTTTTGTTTCAACTGTTTGATAAATTGTTAGCTTAGATCCTAAGTGTCATAGCAGTTCATTATATTCTAGAAGATATATAGTTTAATTGTTGCTATGGAACCATTAATGAATAATAACAGAATAAATTATATACATGTTTTGGGCTTTTTCATGCTAGTATTACAGTTCTGCCATTCTTGACAAAGTGTTCATGCTTCAAAGTGTTTTAAAAACAATGTGAAACTTTAGCTTCTGAGATAAAGAATACTGCAGCATAATGGTTGCCAGTTATGGAAAATGCCACAATTTATGCAGTTGTTCCAGTTTGGAAAAAACAGATTTTTCATGTCATGGCTTTCATCTGCTGTTGTCTTCTCTGGAAGATGTGACTTATTTTAGCTTTAATTTTCTTCTTTTCCTGCTTTTCTTTTTTACGCTTCGCTCATACCTCAATCTTTTCTTCTTTCAATTCTCTGTAAGTCTCTGGTAAAAGTTGATCAGGAAGGGATATTTGATAACAGTAGATTCCAACATTCAAAATTGGTGGAGGAGTAACCAGGTATCGTTTCAATTTAAGGGTAACATTTGCATTTGCTGCTTTGGAAGTTGCAGGTTTTTATACTGACAGGTATGTATGCATATATATGCGTATACATACAAATATGCACATGGAGTGAATATCTTTGAAGCTATGATGGGATAATTATAATTTTGTTTGATGTTGGCTAGCACCTGTAAAGTATTTGTTACTGAATATTTTATGTTGTCATGGTGATGGTGCTTATGGATGAGAAAAAGCAATACTGAAAAATGAACAAATAGTTGATTCAAGTATCTATTAGAAGTGGTGCAGAGTGGTTTTCACCATTGAGGATGAGAATGTAATTTAGATGATTGTGGTCTATTGCAATCACTTCTGAGATGGTCCTACTGGGAATCTTAATTGGATCTGCATTTCGGACTTGTAGTTAAGGAAGTCACCCATGATGGCAGAAAGATTGGATCTTTTCTGATGAATTGTTTAGAATTTAGCAGAAAATAGAACTCTAATTCACTTGTATCTTATGCTCAAGAGATGAATGACATGGAGCTTAATTCTTCTTAGTAGAGGGAACTGAATTCTTCTGCTTCACATGCTGAGGGGATGATGTTGACACTGCTATCTGGAGGAATGCTTGACAGCATATACACGTTAGTGTACAGAGAAAAATGGTGAAGATTTTATCTGCTTTTTAGCTTACCTTCTAAATAGCGTGTGGGATAGAGGTGGATGTTACATGCGCAATGCATTCTGCAAAATTTTTGTGAGTAATAATTTTAAGTAATTAAGTACAGTTCTCATTTATGTGGCAAGGTTGGGAAGTTTCATCCTGTCCGCCAGAAGTCTGAGATGCACACACAATACCAGAAAAATAGATTCAATTTTTCATAGGATCACAGAATCGTAGGTATTGGGAGAGACTTCAGGAGATCCTCTAGTTCAGGCCCTCGGTGAAGCAGGTTCCCTATAGAACTTCCTGTGTTCCAGTCTGTGCCTATTGCTACTGGTTCTGGCACTGGACACCACTGAAAAGAGCCTGCCTCAACTGCTTTACTTGTTCCTGTTAGATATTTGTAAGCATTGATAAGATCCCCCCTCAGCCATCTCCAGACTGAACAGCCCCAGATCTCTCAGCCTTTCCTCACAGCCTTAAGCAATACGTGGTGGTTATCAGTGCTGATTATTTCATGGTGGAATAATTGCTTTCACACCTAGCATTGCTGTGGCCAGTCCTAATTAATGCTTCCTCAGACAATGCCTGGACGTAGGCCGGGGTTAGCATGAATCACTGTTCCCACAGGGTTGGCTGGGTGAAATGGCTATTGAGGAAGAGTTTGGCTCTGTGAGCTGTGCCTTTATTTCTTTGTGTAATGTAACTATTGTGGCTGTGGTGTAATTGATAAAATTTTATGTAAATCTTCTCTTATTTGAACACGTCTATCTGGAAAACTGCTTGTATTCATTGTGAAAACTAATTTCCTCCGTTCTCCAGCGTAGAAATGAAAATTGGAGGAGGAGGGAGGGGGGAGGTTTGATTGCGTTATCTACCCTAGTATTTTTATCTGTTCAAGAGATACTGGGATTTGGGAAAATGTTTGTTTCCAGTGTATTATATTTCAGTACCCACGTCACTCCTACAGTTGAAGAATAAAGGTGGGACTTTTTTTATATTAAAAGAAAAAAGTTGCCTTTGGCTATTAGTTTTCCTGAATCCAAGAGACGGGTGGGGTAGGATCAAAAATACTTACTTGATCAAAGTTATTGGCTCTGAAGGTATCCTTACTTATGTAAGAAAGATGAAAGGTGTTGTTTTTATTGCACGCTAGTAACAGTGTAATTTTGAACTAATTGGTGTTGAACTGCCAATCACCTAGGGGGAATGCAAATAGATACTCTTACAATTTCCTTTGAGGTACTGAAATCTTATGTCGGGGCTGGAAGAAAAACAGAATAATACCGTTAAATTGACCTTAAATGAGCTGCTTTGTGGCTTTCTTGGAGAATCCCTTCTAACTTTTCATTGCTAGTCCAAACAAGTCTCGTCTACCAATTTGATTTATTGGCTAGACAGCGCTGACATTGAACTTTGTGCATGTTTGAAATAAAGCTAATGGTATAGAGCTTTTAAGAATTTAGCTGCATCCTTTTCAAACACTCTTTTGACTGATCTGAAACTTCACCTTCCCTGCTCATGAAATACCCTTTTGTATAGCAACCTGTTTGCTACCACTTTTAAGGAGGAACCACAACAGCACTTAGATATGATTCAGAATTAGTATGAAAGTGTCTCATTAGGGATCTAATGTGATTATGCTGACTTGGTTTGAAAGACTCCCATGGATATCAGCCTTGAGTTCTGAATTCTTATATTGGATGGAAAGAAAAACTGCATATACTTCAAATAAAGATTTTCCCTGGAGTCCAGCAAGTCAATTATGGAGAAGAAAATGACAGATGCTAGCTTAAGTTTTCTTATTTTAACTGCTTCCATTAAGGTTCTGGAGTCTTTTTCCACTGAGCTCTAAAGCTGTGTTCTTAATTCATCTTACACTAATTACTTGTTCCATAAAACACCTGTTTTACAAGGAGGGAAAGCTTATTTTTGTAATGATAATGAGACTTGTACAAAAATTAAAACAAACATGTAGAACAATGTTATTAGAAAAAAACAAAAAACAGAAAAGCCCAAACCAACCCACTGTATTTTGATGACTTAGTTTCATTTCTCAGTGTATATTTTAAATAATGACCATTGCAGGCACTTCAGTTCAAGTGAATGAAAATTGGTAGAACTCAACAGTATTTGTACATCTTTGTGGTTAGTTCTGGGATTTTAGATCTTTATATATTCAAAGCTAATGTAAATATTATCATATCACAGATATACTGTGTATATGAAAGATAAATCTTAATGTACCACGAAGGAAATGTATTACATGCAAAAATGTGTGGAAGAAACGTGCAGTGAAACATTTCAGAAATGAATTATTGAAAGATTTTTATGCTTAAAATTTCTGTGTTGGAAAATTCATACTGAGAGTAAATGTTTCACCAAAAAATATTGAGGAAACGTGCTTTCTTATCTTAATTTTCACATAAAACCTCACGCTGCAGGATGCTGCAACAGGAATAGAAGGGATAGGGGATGAAGAAATTCTTACCTTGTTCTGAAATTGTTAGAATGATCAACAGACAAGAAAATAAGGAAACAATGAAACTGGACCATGAAGTAGCGTCAGCTTGCCAGCAACCTAAGTGCTATTTATTTTTTGTAAGCAACTGGTCAAGATATGAGATAACAGCCTATTCATGCTGTGAGACTATTAGCCTCATAGAAATTTATTAGCATTAAAAAAAACACCAACTGAAATATTTTGCTATTGCGCATTAGCCTGCAATCACAGGTGATCCCAAATGTAGGGAATGGCCAACAACTGGAGTCAAGGGTAGAAACCTAAGTACACTTGCACTGGAAAGCTTGGTTGGATGAAGGAAAATCAGAGGTTGAAAAGGATGGAGAATAAAGGTGGGCTGTCTTCCCTAGATCTGCTGGGGGGGGAAAAGTAAGACTTTATGGGGAACTTCTAGGCAGATGATGAGCTAGGCAGAAAAAATCTGATACAGTTGCCAGTTTTCAGCTGCTGTAGAGGAAGAAGTTTGAGGAGCTAGGTATTAGCAACATGTTTATGCTAAAAACTAAAAGGGAGTATGAGAGAATGGAATCTCATGGGTGGCTGTGACAAGATTGAACTGTGGTTGTTGGTGGGAGCTCTACAGTTCAGAAAGGCTGACTACAATTGTCTGGTGATAAAATGGAGATAAGGGCAGAAGAAATTGCAGCAGCAGGGAGGCTGATCAGGCAGAGTATAAAAGGCTAAGAAAAGGGAAGGAGAGGTAGAAGTTGAAACTGGAGGTTCAGTCACCATCTTGCTTAATTTGGGGACAGAAGTGCATTTTGTCTTTAAGCTGCTAAATAATAATGCTCTTGAAGGACATCCAGATGTTCTTTGCTAATGATTATGGTAGTCATACGGAGGTAAAAGAACGAGGCATACAAGCCATTCTGTATTGGGCTACCACACCATTTTAGTGGTTTTTGAAAAGCGGTAGAAGATTGAACCTACAGGTGTTTATGTGATGTCTCCTAAATCTTAATTTTCCACACTGTGTCTTGCAGTACTGTATCTGGTCCCATCCAAAACAAAATCATGTCTTGTGTTTTAAAAGGGATGTCTTCCACTGTGGAAAACCAGACAGTAGAGCTGGAACGGGAGCTTGAAAAAGTAAAGTGCAAGAAAACAAATCTAGGTAATATACTTTTCATGGTGTTTCATGTGGATTGCAGTTTAAGTGACTTTAAGATACTGTGTTCAGTTTGCAACGGTCACTTGATTAATTCCAGTCGTTTCAAACTAAATACATGCATTTGCAGTCCTTTGAAACTGTTAACAGTTCTAGAACTGTTTTGCATGGAACCTTTGCTCTGCCTAACAAATGTAGAGAGAGCCTGATTTGGATCTTCATTTTAACACAGTTGTAAAGAAGTTGTAATACTTGGCATCCTGGCATGGAGATCAGTAGCACAATCTTCTCATATATTGTGATATTTGTGATTATTTGACAGCCACCCAATAGGGATCTCCCTACTTATTCCCTGGCTTGCAGTACTTTACGTTTATCAGTGTGCAAAGGTGGGACTGTTGGCTTTTCTTTTTGGTCACATAGAATGTCAGTATGTCTAAAGTGTGCTAGTCTCCTATTTTGTCATTTTTGTGATAAAAAAAAAAAGAAGTGTTTATTTAAATTCCCTTCTTAACCTTGAGTTTATACTAAAATATATGTACAGTTCTGCCCCCTATTATATATCTCAATATTCAGTGTAACTGTACCTTATAGAGGCCTGGTCTGGAATATAGCACCATTATCTAAAGGACTTTATGAACTGAGTAAACAAAGTGTTTTTAAATTCATTATAGTTTAACCTCTGCAAAGCTGCTGCATGCCAGGGGAAAATAATGTTATGGTGGAAATACTCCATTAAACAAGAAAGGGAGCTGTACAGAAGCAAATTTTTCTAACTTTTCTCAGGGGAGGCTTCATTTTTTGGGCATTACTTGTACCTCTCTTCAGAGTGGATATTATGGTTGGTGACAGTTCAAGATTGCTTTGTTATCTACATGCAAGAGTATACTGAACCCTAAATAATTCTCTTGTTTTACCCCAAGCTCATTGATGGTAATATGTTTCTGTGTTTCTCTTCTGAACAGAACGTCGAAAAAAAGCTTCTGCTTGGGAAAGGAATTTAGTATATCCAGCTGTTATGATATTGCTACTGATTGAAACAGTAAGAATTTTGTTTTTTTTCAAAGGAAGAAGTATGAAGAATTCTTCAGTCATTTGGGGATGTTGTTTTAAAAATCCTGGGTGATGTCTTTAACCAATAAACTTGTTATTTTTCCTGATCAGTTTGAAAAAACTTACTATTATGAATTCTGGTGAGGATATGTGTATTTGGTGTTCAGATGTGGAATGCTTCTAATTACTGTTTTTGCTTCTTCATAGTCCATCTCAGTCCTATTAGTTGCTTTCAACATTCTTTACCTGTTGGTTGATGAGACTGCAATGCCAAAAGGATCTGGGGTAAAGTAAACTGTTCTTTTGTGATTTTTATAGTCTTGGTAATGCTGTGGAGACCTTACGAAAGTGGAAGTTGGAACTCAACTTTGCTCCTGGGCTTCAGTCCTGCTGAAGCATTTATTACATGTTGTGTTATTGTGAAGTGGTCTGGTTTTATTAAGAACTCACTGAGGTGAAATGTTTCAGTCAAGTGAGTAACTAACGTGGAGTTTTGCATTTTTCTGGCATGGTCTACTTTTATATTGTCTAGAAATTTTCAGTTTAAGAAAAAAAAAACCTTTCAGGTCATCACGTTTCTCTTTCAAAAGGCGATTTATTTTTCCTCCTCTGTGATAAACAAACAAAAAAACTTCAAGAAAATAAAGACTACCACATTGAGTAGTAGTCCTTGTAATCATGAGGGTGGTGGTTTATTAAATTGGTAATGCTTTCCCATGTCATCCTAACTCCAGGAAGACGACTTTCTAACTCCAGTGTATTGTTAAAAAGTGCCATTCCTTTATTCCTCACGATGCACAATGGGTGACTTGACAAGCAAGTGCACCCTCTGAGTTCAGGTTCTACATATATACACTTATATATATGCAGTACATTGGCATACACATTAATTCTTTTTCAAGGACTCATGGGTATTTGCTAATGTCCCTTCAGGCGTGCTCATTGCTATTGAGGGTGGTCGAGTGCCTAGCTATTTCTTCCCCCTTTTTCACCATCACCTTTGGCTCACTTTCATTCACTTATCCCCAGTTTGGAAGATTTCAATTGCTTTATAGGCCATAATGAGACACTTTTTAAAAGCAGTCTATTTGGAACCCAAGGAAAATGTCCTTGCATGTTTTGAGGCAAAAGATAAAAGCATTATGTCCCCAGTACAAAATTACTTAGGAAAAACAAGACTGTTCACCTACTAAAGCTGAAATGGAAAGTTTTAAAGCTATGACTTGTGGATTCCTTTTGCTAAACTAATATATTGGTTCTTAAATATACATACTAATCCGTATTGCTAACCAAGCCAGCCTGTATCACCTTCCTGTAGCTCTGTATAAGCATGCAGAGCTGTAAGAACCATTTAGTTAGTTGACTGCTGTCTTTTGCATTGTGAGCAGCTAGTCTTGTGAGATCTTGTATTTTAGTTTCTGGAGCTTGCCCCCAGTATGGTGGATAGGTGCAGTGTGCATGAATTTCACTAACTTCATAACTTCAGACTTAATACATTTCACTCAGGCTTGAAAGCTGGATGATACAGTTGCAAGGGATGTGAGACTTGTGGGTTAGAACATCAGAATGATCCTTAAATAATTAAGAAAAAGCTTTGTTTCATCTGAGATGTACAAATTAACTGCATGTATGTTGTGTGTATGTTATTAAATAATGCAAAGTGTGTTTCTCCTAGGGACCTGGAATAGGAAATGCTTCCCTATCCACCTTTGGTTTTGTGGGGGCAGCACTTGAAATCATTTTGATTTTGTATCCTTTCTTTAAGAATTCCGTCTGTTAACAAGTATTCTGTCTAGTTTTCTGGGACACTGGTAATTTACTAAGATGCTTAGAATGAAGAAAGAGGTCAGTCCTTCTTAAGCACTTGAAGTGTTTTTGTTTTCTTTTTTTTTTCTCTGGTTCTTAAGACTTTTAGGAGACTTGAGTGAAACTTGCATTCTTTGGAGATTCCTTTTTCCTTGATTCTCACAGCTATCTCATGGTATCCTCTGTTGTGGGCTTCTACAGTCTCCGTTTTTTTGAGAATTTCATTCCCAGGAAGGATGATACAACTATGACAAAGGTAAGGTAAAGTCCGTGGTGGTGATAGTCCCCTCCTCTCTCTTGCCACCCACAACAAGCTGACTCTTTCAGTTAGTAATTGCCCCGAATGGCTCATTTGCAGCGATCAGTATTTGTTTGTAAGCTGCGTAAACACAAACTGGAAGATTTTCAAAATGCTGAATGAGTGGGAAAAAGGATGTGCTCTGTTTAGTTTGGATGGCATCCATTCACTTGTAAAAAGCTGGGAATAGCAGAGCTTGTTAACTAGCTATAGAAAAGCTGGTGAAAGAACTTTTTTCAAAGGAAATGTATTGCTAATGAGTTACTTGGATTGTGCTAACTGTACTTCAGGGTGCTCGTTTGAAATCTGAAGAACTTGGTTGCTAGAAGTAGTACAGACATCGTAATTCAGATTTGAATAATTAAACTAAGACTAAGGAGGACTATTAAGCAAGGCTTTGGAGTTTTAGGCTAATTTGACTTTCTGCAATTAGGACTGGCTTGAGAACAACAAACGCAGTTACCTAATGCTGAGGAACATGTTTATTTTTTTAGCAAAATATTCCCACAGCTGACAAGGGGATGTGATCAGTAACCAAGGAACAGATGTTGAATTTAGATATGTTCAGTGTGTTTCACTGTGAAGAAAAGGTATTGGGTAAAAACATTTTTAACATAAATTATTGGAAGTGGGAAAGTAGGTAAACATGTGGAGTGGGTATGGTAGATTATAAGGGAGCTGGAATACTCTTAATGCTTTGTATAATTTGTTTACAGTACACAAAAAATAGTATAGAAATAAATAATGATGCATGTGTACCCTCTTGTAAGAAGTTTGGATTTTTTTTCTTTTGGATTCTGATGGAATTAGGGCTGAAGAAAGCGATCCTTCCTGAGAGAAAGAAATTTCAATTACTCTTTATAAAAGGCTTTACAAAAACTGGAGCGAAATCTAACAGCTGTGATTTTTTTTTCCATACTATTTAAAGTGGTCAACAGACATTCAATTGAAAGGAAACTCTTTGTTGTAATTTTTCTTAAATAATGCTAATCCTGCAAGCAGTTACATACAAAGCTTAAGCTGATGTATCAGTCGTCTAGTTAAGCTCATGGGATGGTTCCTTTCTAAAAAGTTTGCAGGAATTAACTGGTTGGTGCTTTGCAGCATACTAGCTTTGAGTCTGGACATACTTAACGCTTTGATTAAAAATAAATGAATACATGTTTGATTTTTTTTTAAACTCTTGGATGATCAATTGTGTAACACCATGTGGAGAGGTGTGACAGAGGTAATCAAGACTACAGACTGGTTATTAAATTCTTAAGGTTCAGTTTGAACAGTATTTTATGGAATTATTTTTCAATAATTCTATGTATAATTTCAATGCTATCTGACATTTTCAAACAGATAATTGGAAACTGTGTCTCCATCTTGGTGCTGAGCTCTGCTTTGCCAGTGATGTCAAGGACACTGGGTAAGTGAAGTGTGGAATATTGTACAGAATATTAGAATAAAGGGCATTTAATATTTGGTTTAAAGCAAAAAATAACTGAAAAACAAGACCTATAGTTGTAAGTCCCGTGGTGTTCTGTGTTTAGGACCCTTTCTATAACATGTGCTGTTTATTATACTGAAAAACGTGCATTTAACAAAAAACAAACAAACAACACACAAAGCATTTTCTAGAGAACACCTTTAAAAAGGCAGGTCAGATTTTAAAATAAAAGAAGATGCTGGGAAGAATGCACTGTACATGCAGTGCAGTATGAAATAGTTTCATGTTCACTGTCAAATTAAGTGCTTATATTCTCTCCATAAAGAGAATAGATTTGGGGATTTCAAATGTAAACTGAAGTAACGTTAAGTGCAAATGCCTTCTAAAAAAAATGTAATGAATCTTTGTTGATTAATTCTAATTGGTACTGTGATAACCATAATCATTTTCCCTGAAGTCTGCTTGCACTTTGCATTCCTTCAGTTCTAAAATACAAACCATTTGAATCTAACATTGCAGAGTTGAAGCAATTCTGATGTTTTTTGTTAAGAAGCAACAGCAGCATTCAAAGTAAGCAACAGAGCAACTGGAAAGAATAGATGTTCAAGATGTTGTGTATCTTAGTTTTGTTGAATTTGTTCTTCAGGTTGAATTCTTCAAGTTAGATTGCAAAGCTATTACAAAGTATGTAATAGTAGATGTTTAAGTAGTGGAAGATACTTGCAGCTGAAGTGAATTTATTTAGCAGTATTGAACAAAAAAAAACATTATCTCAGGCTGTATGTGTTGAGTTAAAGCTTAGGCCCACAGAGCAGCAAACTGTACTCAACAGCAGCTCTGTAGCCAATTATTTTTAACCAGAATACAGTCAAATCAAGAATAGCTAGTGTTTTCCACTAAGATATTCTGTGTATTTTTGTGGTTTATATCTACAGATGAGTGCTACTTACTAAATAATTTCTTGAACAGAAAGAAACTTAAAGTGATTAACAGCTGAATGAGTGCGGTGTAATGCACATGGGAATGTTGAATCCTAAAGTATACATTCTAGAGCTCACATCTTAAAAAGAAACACAAAACTGTAGCAAAACTGGATAAAAATGCAAAGGAATAATTCAAGCATTTAATGCACTGCTAGAATACACAAGTTTAAGTCTATTGTATAACAACTTTAGCACTGAGGAAGATATGTCAAAAAATCAGTGTATTAAAGTGGAATTTTAACGTTAGGATTGTGCCCACTGTCTTACTGCATTATTATTATTATTATTTTTTTAAATCATTGTTAATGATCTTTGAGATTAACGGTTGATAATAAATGGTTTCTGTGGAGGAAGGTATACATGCTGGGTGCATTGTTGTCTCGTAGGAAACAGATTAATGGTAAAACTCACTTAAAAAAAAAAAAAAAAAAAAGCCCGACAAATGGAATTCCTGAATAGTTTGCCATAGAGATAAATAAAAGAAGAAAAAAGATGGAACAATTAACACACAGCTAACAAATGCACAGACACAGCTGTCCAAACAGGATTAATAGAGTGTGTTAGAGTACAGTGAGTCATGTGGTGCTTTGCAAAAATATCAACATGTGTTGCACTACATGCTACTGCCCTGCGGGACTGAAGAGGTGAAAAGAAAGAAATATGTTAAGCAGATCCATCTTCTTTTCACATCATTAAATAAGCAAGTTTCGGGACTGCACAGAAAGTGCTGAAGAGTATTGTTACGTGCAAGGTAAAATAGCAGAAGTTATCTGAAGCATGTATGGACCTTTTTTCAAGTTTTAAAGATGGAAATACCAGAGCTTTTTAATGTTAAATAGCACTCCCCTGTGGATGAGCTGTCTCTAATCTTTCTTACTCCACAACAGTTCTTATTAAGCTTAACTAGTTTCAGCGTTAGTAGTCCTGCTTGAAAAGTGTTTCCACCAGCACTGTGTTGCTAAATGTTATGAGGCAAATGGAGAACAGGGCACTTAATAAACAGAAACATAGAAACAAGGAATTGTGAATAAAATGGGATTTTCTAATACTGGAGCTTTCCCAGAATTCTTCTCTTGCTTGTAATGGCTGAGCAAGAAGTGATATGAAACTCATTTGCAAATACGATTTTACAATAGTGTTTCTTTTTTAACCTGAACAGTCTTTTATATGATTTTTTTTTTTTTTAACTTGAACAGTTCTTTAGTGCATCATTTGGGAAACTGTTGTGAACTCTCATGGATGTGTGTCTACTAGATGTAACTTTCAGTTCTGAGGAGTTTTTCAAGTTGCAGTCTTGGGAACTTTTTCTTTCTACAGGCTGTGTATATTGTGCTTCAGAGGAGTCACAAAAGCTTGTTAACCTTTTCCCCAACACGCCTACAGAATGATGCTGTCTGATTTTCTCATGAGCAGTGACTTTTTTTCCTATTTGTAAGAGGAAAATGTGTAGCTTATGTTACAGAAGTGTTGTGCTTCATTTTTGTTTGTCCTTGTAACTCCCCCACCATTGCCAGCTATTCTTCTGAACCCCTTTGTGTCCTGATAAATTCACCCAATGTTCTGCCTGTTTTGTTTCTTTTCCTTTGAGGGTCTCAAGTCTATACATTCGAGTTTGACTTTCTCAGTTTTCCTGTAGCTCTGCAGCCTGAGTAAAACACTCTGCCTCTTTGAAAATGTTCTTAAGGGCACTGTTTGCCTTCAAGTGTGAAAACAACTGTTATTTTTCAACTGCTTACCACTTATTCAGTCAGTCAGTTCCTTCTTGTGCTTTATTTCTATTGCCTTATTTCTACTTGCCTCTCTTTTGTTGTTTTGATCAACTTCGGGTTGATTTTTTTTTTTTTATAGTCCCCTTGATACTTTCAAACTTTTCTCATTTTTTTGTCGGTTTTTTTTTGTTTTTTTTTTTTTGAACACAAAAGTTGATTGCAATTTTTTTCTATTAAATGACTGAATACAAGAAACGTCTGTCTTTTAATATGATGATGGATGTTTTGAGTCTTGAGGGTGCCAGAGCTATGGCACAGCGAGGTTCGCAAGTGCTGAGCTTACCTTTGAAAGGAAAAAGGAAGGTAGCTGACTTCTTATTCTGTCTCTTCGCTTAGTTAAGTTGCAGTTCTCAAGAGCTTCAGCCTGGTAAAAACTAAGATGATGGAAAATGTTTCCAGAACCAGCAGAATCAGGCCTGCTTTCTGATGCCATATTAGTTCTGGCACAAGGCAGCTTTCCTTTCTTTACAATGTTAGTTTCAGCTGTGAGTGCATGTTGCCATGGCATTTTCTGAGTCAAGAGTTTTTAGGTATATAACTCATCGATCCTAGGCAATCATTACTTGTGTGTTATAAAATCATAGAATGGCTTGGGTTGGAAGGGACTAACAAGGATCATCAAGTTCCAACCTCCCTGCCACAGGCAGGGCCACCAACCTCCGGATCTGGCACTATACCAGGCTGCCCAGGGTCCCATTCAACTGTGTCTTGGACACCTCCAGGGATGGAGCATCCACAGCCTCTCTGGGCAGCTGTACCAGCACCTCGCCACTCTGTGTAAAGAACTTCCCCCTGACATCCAATCTGAATCTTCCCTCCTTGAGCTTAAAACCATTCTCCATTGTCCTATCACTGTCTACCCTTGTAAAAAAGTTGTGAAGGTGACCTGTCAGCACCATCTTTCAGCCACACTCTTTTCCTTCTGTGCAAGTACTCTGGGGTACAGGCAGATAGCCCTGGGAGAAAAGCTGTGATTGAAAAGAGGTCTTTAAACTTCAGGTTCAAAAGCAGAGGCTCTGAAAAACACAGACATACAAAGGCTCAGTGTTTACTGTAAGATGATGTGGTTCTCATGGAACCTGTACTGACTGTGTTTTTCAAAATGAAAATCCACAATACGTTGTATCATTTTTTTTTTTTAATAGATTTCATAGAAACAGAGATTTCGAGCATTTTTCAATCTAAAACTGTCTTTCCTCAGTTACCTTTATTAAAATTGTAAAGGCAGAGTTCTTACTTATAGTAAGGAGTTACTTGAGCTCTCATTTTTCAAATATTTTGCTTAGAAGCCTAATGAAACAGTTTGCTAAGCATCTTGGTTTTATGTGACTCTAGCATTTTCTTGTGTGTTTAACCATGCCTTACTGTATGCTGTCTGAAAATATTTCACTTCCACAGGGTGAAACTTGTGCATTTTACTGAAAATGTAATCAAGGTTTTAATGCGAGTCTCAAATTCAATTTCAACAGGAATTACTCGATTTGATCTGCTCGGAGACTTTGGAAGGTTTAACTGGCTGGGAAACTTCTATATTGTGTTATCTTACAACTTGCTCTTTGCTATCATGACAACGTTATGTCTGGTCAGAAAGTTTACTTCTGCTGTGCGAGAAGAGCTCCTGAAGGCATTAGGTAATAACAGCACTGGAAATTTCGTCTGTACTTCTTATTTCTTTAGCATTGGCACCTCGTAGTGTTAACCATTCTTCCGTGTTGTGAGAGTGTAGTGTTTGCTGCTCCTGAGCATGTAAAACTCTGAATATGTATCCAAGTGTGAGCAGTGGCTGACAGTGCTTCTTGGGGGAGCTTGGCATGTATTGGCAATTGGAAAGCAGAAGTGACAGATTTTAATCTTCCTATCCTTTCACCCTGACAGAGACAACTAATCCTTGAATTCTTGTTGGGTGTATAGTATTGGGCTGCTTTCAGATTCTGCATTTCAAAACATAAACGTTCATGTGCTTTTTTTTTTTTTTGTTTTTTAAAGCAGCTAATTAATTAACTAAAAGTAGTTTAGTGGAAATCTCAGCTTCTTTGTTTTGATCCTTTTAAGTGTTCCACATTCACAAAGTCCTTGTACACAATGTACAGAATCTTAATAACTGGCTAAGACCTGTAGCCAGTAACAGGATTTTGATCAAACCATGCTTTCATGTGTAAGAATTTATAAGTCTGGCCATACAAGAAAGGTATGAAAAATATTCGATACTAAGATACTAAAAATATTTGATAGCATCTTATGTCTACTAATAAAGTTCCTTTTTACAACCATAGTATTTGCTTAAATGATATGGAACAACAGTAAAACTTTAGTGTTTGGTTATAAGTGTGCACACAGTTTGTAGTATCCAGAAGGTACTTGTGTTAGTTTTCACTGTCTGCTGCTTTCCAGAGTTGTGAACTTGGTGAACACAATCCAAGCACTTCCTGCTAAATAGGGTGCTACAAAACAACTGATACTGTAGGACTAACAGAAGCTATTCTGTCATTTCTGATGTTGAGCTTTCATGCTCCAGGGAAACAGGGAATTAGGAAAGGAGCATGTAAGGCTGTCCATTGATTCTTGTGCTAAAACAGTTTCAGAGAAGTTGCATAGTTGATTTGAGAAAGTGCTTGGTTAGAGCAGTGTTCAGTTTGTATGTATTTTTCTGAATAGCTTTATGCATGAAATTTGGAGGAATCTCATTTTTTCCTTATTACACAATGTTTTGCAGGATTAGATAAACTTCATCTGTCAAACAATCCAAGAGACTCAGAGACAAAGCCATCTGCAAATGGGCATCAGAAAACACTGTGATTGACAATCACCTGCAATCAACAAAGCTGAAAGCATCAACCTCATGGCATTCCTGTCATCTCATCAGCTTTTTTGTACTGTTCTTTTGTTGATAATCTGGGTCCAGTCTTGTCTCAGTTCTCGATGCTGTGTGCTTCTGAGGAACTTTGCTGTATCAGATTCTTCTCTTTCCAGTTAACTTTTGGTCTGCTTGTTTATTTCCCAGTAAGTTAATGCAGGAGGTGCCTTGAAGACTGGAAGCTGAGGAGAATAATTAATTTCTTTTTATTGACAGTCTCATATCTTCAGTTACAAACCTGCTATCCTTTGAATGCACAGTACCTCCTGTGTTATGCAGACACAGTTACAAAGAATAACTTTGGGACTTTGTTTTAAAAAGAGAAAAGATGCACTTGAAAGCCCAATATGACCCTTACTGGAAATGTAAGCTACTTGAGTAGGCATCCTTGATAGTAGATAAGCAGTTCCACTAAAAATGTTATATTACAGATGAAAGTTACTGGAAGAGATCACAGTTCATGTTGGACTCAGTTGGCTGATAGCACGAAGGAAGGCTAGCGTTTTCAGCTCTCAGTTCCTAGCTGTAAAGGCCAGGTAGTCAGGCAATGTCTTATTAAATAGTGAGCCACACAATGAAGATTAACTTCAGTGTTAAATCTGAGCCTAGTGTGCTTTGAAAAAAACACAAAATGCTGTAAACCCTGTGTCACAGCTCTTACAATTCTGTAACAATGTTGTACCACGGAGGTCACTCACCCTGCCAAGTACATCCCTGTAAAATTCCCTATGAACTCCTATGTATAAGCAGTACTTGTAACCCATGCAAGTAGTGTGGGTTTAGGAGGCTGCGATTGCAGGGTTTTTTGTTTTTTGTTTTTTCTTTTTTACAATCTTCTTTAATTTGAAGTAAATTATTTCTCTGGATTTATACTGTATTTACGAGGACTTCTGTTCAGTGGCATAATCCAGTATCTTTCACTAGCCTGTTTTTTAATGTACACACAAACATGTATATAGGACTACACGTGTAGATACCATAAATTAAATTCTAGGCTTATAGAGATGGTGTAGGTGGTTTGGTAAGTAAAGTTTGTGTGTTCAAGCTTGGTGGTATGAATTTCTGTGATATTACAGTTTAACTGCCCAGAGGCCTTACATTCAGGGTGTCATCAACGAGTTGTAATGTCATTTTTCTTAGCATCACTGCTGCCTTAGGAATCCTATAAGCAGTCTATAGTAACAGTAATCACAAAAACATAAAAGAGGCAAAATCAGCACCCACCAACAAAACCCCAGCTGTTCAAACTCCAGTTGCATTTTTGTGCTGCTCTGCTACAGGTAATCTTCAAACAGACTGAAATGGGGGCATCTGCTGTATGTGCCCCATATGTAGTGAATCAGTTAGTGTTCCTGGTTATTCTGGTTCCTATTGAACTGAGGTTGTGTCTGTCTGTAGTTTGAGGTGTTGAGTGTGATCAGGCTGTGACAACCAACTCCCCAGCAGGTTCTGAGTTAAACCCTGTGTCAGAAGCTGTTGGGCTGTTCTGATGATGTCTCCTGAGGTGGCTTCACTGGGCTGTAGACTTACAGGTGTGTGTGTGTGTGTGTGTGTGTGTGTGTGTGTGTGAATGTGAGGGTTGGTTTTTTCTTCGTTTTCCTAGCCAGTTTTAAAAATCGAGTAGTAGGGTACCTGAAAATTTTTTATTTTTATTTTTTTTGCAGGCTGCCTTTTGTGACTTGAACTGGGGCATAGTGTAAAAACTGCTGTAGCAAATAAGCTGGAGTTACTTTTTGTGTGATTAGTATAAATTCAAGGCTTATTAAACTGGCTGTTGATGTGTTGTACTGAGTCTTGAAGGACTTGAAGTAAAATTGCTTGACTTTACTGAGATTTGCAAGCATCTCTTTCTGTTGTTTACTGCTGATCTTTTAGTGAGAAACGTTTTCTGAGTCAGTTCCTCAGTCAAAAATGGGGAGCTATAATTAGAAGTTATTTGAGAATGTTTACATTTGAAACATGGGCAGTTTTCTTTTGGGGGGCATGATTCAGATTTTCTCAGAGTTTGCAGCCTTGTGTTGTGACTGTAACTAAAAGCATCTGAGGTGTATCCACTTGTCCATGTAAGTGATAGTTTGACCAGGGTTGTCCTAGTGGCTTAATGGGACAGGTGAGCTGTGTGTGAGGATAGATAGCTTTGTTGAGGTATTTCTGTTGCAGCGTTGGCAGTTTATGTAAGAGTGGTCTTTAGTGAATGGATTTGAGGGATAAATCTAGGGAGGGTGCACCAGCATAGGTCTTGGTTTTCACACTTCTCTCAGTAGCTGGAGACGTTTTGGAGAGGTTTGTCCCAGCGTCAGTGATCCAAGAAGGTCTTCCTACCAACCAATGGGCTTCTGAGGTGTGTGTGACTTCTGAAGGTGAGTTGAGCACTTAAGCCGAGCAGTGGCAGCTCCTGGCAATGAACCTGTGAGGTTCAGGCAAAACTTGAAAACTCTTCCAAAGTGAATGTTACAGCCGTGCCTGCTCCCACCCCTTCTGGACTCTGTAGTCAGAGAGTTGTGTGGGTCAAAGCCTGTAAGATAATATTTTACACTGAAATATGACAGATGCGTAATGATGCTGTGTGGTTTCCATGGTGGATAAGAAATTCAGAACTACTACCCTGTGCAGTTACTGACAGTGTTCTGTTTAAAAACCAACCGTCTATAGTGTAACACTGCATTGTGATATGTTTGGCCTCGAAAATGACATGCGTATGCAGAACTTACAGATACAGTGGTTCTTTCAAGTATCCTGTGTGTAAGATACAGGTCACTGTATACTTTTCACAGAGGCATATGGTCACTGAAATACACGCAACTGGTAATTCATTAATGGATATGACGATGCATTCCTAGTATTTTGACTCATGTAGAGTCAGGTGGTCTATACCTTCAAGGTATATACAACTGATCTTAGTAACATTAACATCTGCCTCACTTCTTAGGAGGCAAAAAGCACATAAATGCTTCCATCTTCAACTAGATACCACACAAGACCAAAAAATAGATGTAAATTAGGTGTTTTAGATCAGCCATTTCTTGGTTTTGTTCTGTGTTGGTAGCACAATATTAATTGCAGTGGCAGAGCTGTAATATTGTGAGATTTCTTCTAAGTGTAAAGCACACTGTCAATACTTAACACCTTAAGATGATAAATAGCAGTATTGGTTACTGTACAGTAACAGTTTTTGCCTTCATAGGAAGCTTTGTTTACTGTTTGTAATGTGACGTTCATCTTTGGCCCTGCTCCTCCACTATCTTTTCCCCTGTTGATTGCTTCACAGTGTCATAGAAATTAAAGGATTTGACAAGTTGCTCTCTGTGTCTGGTTCCAGAGTACCACCTTGGGTGCACATGGGGGGCAGCTGTGTGGGGCAGGACCTTGTGCAGCCCTGTGCTGAGTGGGACAGATGCATGTGGTGCTACAGAGGGACATGTTCGTCTCCATGCAACTGACACATGCCAACAAGAGCTACAGCTATGAGAGGGCTGCAGCAGTCCCTCCTGCTCCTAACCCGTGTCTGTAGCAGCTCAGCTGAGCTCACATATGCATAGGAAGGTCAAGCTTGCCCTTTTTGTAACAAATTTACCATCTGATATAAGGGAATAAGGAAAAATTAATTGGCTTCTCTATCCATGTGACTTTCTTTGAATTTTTTAGGGATGGCCTACATTATTCTCCCTTCTTGTCCTCCTCTTCCAGAAATGTGATAGGCTCAGGCAGTGCTCAGTAGCTGAGTGTTATGTGTCCTGTATTTATGCAGCATATATAATTGGAAATGCCAAGTCCAGAAGTGCAGCTAAATCCTACTGTTTTATGCATATTTTGATTTTTAAATTAATTCTTTATGTAAAGTCATTTCCGTAGAGACAGCACACTATGGCCAATTTAATAACCTCTTTGAGAAGAAATGAACTTCGTTTTGTTTGATTAATAAAAAAGTTTATATGAACTGTGAGCCTTAAAATGCTTCATGTAAGGGTGTACGGTCCCCCTGCCCTTCCTGTTGCTAGTGTTTCATTTTAGTGCTGATCTGAAACAGTGTTAAAGGTTATCTAAGGGTGCAGATACACCCATCTCTTCTCATCTGTTTCTGTCAGGGCCCGGTATCTTGTGCTCTGAGTTGTGCTACAATTGGTTAACTAGCAGTCTGTTCTAGTTGCATTAATAGCATTTGAATGTTAAAAAATTCTGCTTTTCAACTCATCAGGAGAGCAGTTGAAGCTGACGTCTGTCCCCCATCCTGCTTTGACATGGATTTCAGACCAACCTGTTGTGCAGGTGATGTCTGTGGCTGGCGATAACCTCTGCTGCCTCTCCCTGCCTTGCCCAGTGCCCTTCCTTAAGATGGAGTCCCTACCACTGTCCAAATAGCCTGTGATGCTCCTCCTTTGTTCTAGGCATGAGGAGGTTGGCCCATGGGTTGTCCTGCTGCGCAATTCTAGTTGCTGCATTTTTGGATCGCTTGTGATTGTTGTCTTTGGAGTTTACAGTCCATGGGAAGGACTGAATGTGACTTCCAGATTCCCTGCTGCACACCGTAAATTTGGAAAGCAGGAGCAGAAATGTCATGGAGACAACTGTAGCTCACCTCTATGCAGACCTGCTTTCTCTTCCATCCTCCTAGTTATCTTTAGAATTGAACATCAGAAAAAAAATCATTATTTTAAATCCTTAAGTTGATAAATTTCAAGTGCTGATGAAACTTCTTGTTAAACTTGGCCTTAGTTTATTAACACCCTGACTTGCTTTCCTTTTCCATGTTTTCAAGTCCATTTACATAGTGTGAGAACCACTGGCAATGCTGCAATGTTGTTCTTTTGTTATGAATGTATTCATTTGCACTTCATCTGTTTTCTGGGCTCCATTAAAGCAACCCTGTCATTCGAGTATGGCTGCTCTAAGACTTTATGAAGAGTTCTGAATTCGGAGTGAGTTGGAAATGTTTTAGTCACGTTTTTAACTTCCAGTAATGAGGAGGCAACCTACCTGCTTTTCAGTGCGAGAAGTAACTTCCTTGTACCATTGATCTGAGAACACACAAAAGACTGTCCTTGTGAAGGAGCTGACATGAATGTTTCAGACCTCCATGTGATCATAAGGAAATGCAGCCTGTGTTGTGGACATGACGGATGTGTTTAAGTTCCTAAGGAGGAAATGAGCTGACGTATGACTGTAGGTGTTCCCAACCTAGGCCAAAACACATAGTCTCACAAAATCAGTGTAGCTATCTTCATTCTAGCTTTATATAACAAAATACGTTGGAGCCTTTTGATGTTGGCCTACAAGTACTTGTGTCTAATTGAGTCCTCTTGCTTTAAAAGTACATGTACACAAAAAAAGAGGGTTGGTTTCCTTCCTTGGTCTGAGAACCAAATCCTACGTTACATAAATAAAAAAATAGATCTGAAAAGCACTGTCTCTAAAATCTCCACTGAGGAGATGAGAGCAGCTGGGTGCTGCTGGCCATCTGTCACACCTGGTCACCTTCATGTGGCCTCTGGTGATGTGTCCATAAGAGCACAGTTCTGAATGAGAGCTCCTGTTGATGTTGCTACTGATCTCACTGTAAGAATGGCACTGATACTTTGCATTGTGCACTCCCAGTTTTTTCACTGCAGTGTTACTCATTTAGGTTGGTCTTAGTTTTTTGTAAACTGAAAAACACACAATTATATGGGAACTGTTGAATCACGGCCTGAACCACTGATGGATCACCTGAGGTGAGCACTGAGTCAGCTGTAGGAGCACAGGTGAAGGCAATGCACCTGTGTGATTGGAAGGGGTAGAGTCTGGCTTCACCTCTCCTAGACCTCATTTAAGAGCTGACCACCACTGGGGAAGGATCTCTTTCTGGAGATTGCTCCTTTGCAGTTTCCTACCGCTAGCCTAGGGCACGGGTGAGTGTTTCCCCTTATTTTGTTTCTCTTTTTCATCACAGTAATCTTTCTAATTGTACTTTCTAATTGTACCATCTGTATACTCAAATATCTTGACTACAATACTATTTGGCATTATTCATTCTGTTAACCATACATGATCTTAACTGTGTGCAAAGCTGAGCGATGTCACATGGATTTAGTTGTACTTTCTTGGCCCAGTTCGTTTTTAAGGCCTTGTAGAGTCTGCAGTCTTGAGCAACAGCTTTTCTTTCACATGGTTGTATGTTGGACCGAGGTAAAACATGGCTGAAAACTGATGTTCTCCTTGCTAATGCAAACAGAACAATGTTCTGTATAAATACCTTCTCTCCCCTTAACCCTTCTTAGAGTATCTTAGGTCATCCAGAAATATGTTTTACAGCATTCTCAGTGCTTTCAGCTGTGGATACTTTGCTGTGTTACAAAACTTGATGAAAATAATTCTTGCTGCCTTGGTCAGGTTGACTTTATTTTCTGTCAAAAGCTGTGGTTGTATTTTTTTTTCCCCATTGTTTGAATTGTTACATTCAGTGTTTTGTAGGAAGAGGTTTTTTTTTTTTTTTTTTTTTTTTTTTTAACTGTGTTTTCAATAAAGCGTGATTCATAGTGGGGTTTTGATTTATTATTTAAAGCAGTGAAGATAATGTGTGGCATTCCGAGTGTTCTGAATGGCTCTGTCAGTAGTTGGTGTTCATAGCTGCGTTCCCTTCCAACCTTCTCTCATGTAATGTGTTTTTGAGGTTTTGGCTTTCAAGTGTCCATAGTAAGCAAGACAACTCATCTGCCTGCACGAGCATTTCCAGGGCTCAGAGTCTGTGTTTTCTATTTAACAAGTGATCTCCCCACTTCTCTCTACATCTTGGTGCTGGCTTCTGTAGAACATCTCCTATCTAAGGCTTTCCTATAGAATATTTCTCTGTTCAAGCCCAAGAATTTAAATGCGTGTACCTGGAAATGTGATGACTGCCTCACTTGACGCTCGACACAGTCAGATTTTTGTCAGCATTACCTGAAAGCTCTGTTTAAATAGTTAAGTAGCTGTTATAAAGGTAACAAAAAAGGTTGTTTTGCATGGTGTTTTGTTTTTTTTTTTTTTTTGTAGCTGCTATGAGATAGTTTTTGTGCTCAACTAGTAAGTTACATGCGGTGACCTGACTTGGTTTCAGCAATGTACAGCTGAAAACTCATACTTTTATTCCTGCTAAAAAAGCTGAGTACTTAAGGTTCCATATTCTTAGAAGTTCTGAAGTGATCCTTAGTCTTTGAATGTCACTTCTTACTTTGACCAGTTCCATTTTGCTGTATGCAGAGTTGTGGCTGCTGCTTCTGCTTGAACAGGGTTCTGGTTGGCAAGCTTGGCTGAAGGAGAACACGTGTTTCTTGCAGTGACTCCCAGAGACAGTACTGATGTACTGATTGTTCTTGTGAGTGGGAGTCTGTGCTACCAAATATCAGGCATAAAACCACAAGGGGAAGGGATGACAATGGGGGTTCTGCTGAAGGAACGCAATGCTTAAGTTAACTGTGCCTCATCTCTGGGAAAGAGAAATGAAAACGAGGGAAGGTGAAAGTGGCAGAGGGAGATGAAAAATGCCAAGGAAGGTGAAACAATATAAAAGTAAAGCAAACAGCACTCCACTTTATAAGCTTTTATTTCTCTGAAGACAAGGTGAATGCCATTGTACATGGAAACGAAAATACTTCTTGAAAAAACTGGACCTTAAAAAGTTCTCAAGTTAGAAAGAAGCACACGTGTTGTCAGCTGTATTCTGCTACTTCACTGAGCCGTGGATATCAACATTTGAGGACCTTCTTTTGATAACGTGAGCGACACAAGGGGCAAATACGTTGCGCTCCCAAAGAAAATTCTTCAAATGCTTCAAGACAGGCATGATGAAACAAATGTGTACAAGAAAGCAGAACAGTCTGTCGTGAAAACGGTTTGCTTGTACCAGAAATAATACAGGCAGGGTGAGCAGGAGGGCTGAGTGGCATGATACAGATAGGACAGTCAACTATCTCCTGCCGAAATGCCTAAGTAAAAACAACAACAAAAACCTGTACAGCAGTGAAACCAGATGTTTAATTAGTAATTTTACTGTTGTTTACATTCTAACTTTGAATAGTGTATTTTGATAAATGAACAACACTTTGACTCTCAATTTTGTCTGCATTCTCCTTGGGCTTTTTAATTGAAAACAGGAGAGATGCTGCTGAAGTGCAAGTAGACCTCTGAGGTGTAAAAACATGTTACATGTTCCTGATTTAGAATAGGTTATATTAAATAACATAACTTCCCTGCTTCCCCCCCCTTCCCCCAAATAAATCTCAGTTATGCTGAAGACTGCCATGCCTTTAAGGAGTGTAAAAGCTGATAACTGTGGAGTTGTTAAAGAAAGAAAGAAAGCCAGCTGACCTGCATCTGGATCTTCTCCCAGTCATTTTCACTAAGGAGCATTTCTTTTTCTTCCAGCTGCTGAAATTTGTCTCGACATGCAGCTATGGAAGAATCTATCTTGGAAAGGAAATCATCTAGGTTTGTGTCATAAGAACTCAGCAGCCGATTGCTGATCTGTTGAACCTGAGAAGAAAAGGGGTTGCTGTTAGATATTATAAGTAGCTCGTATGTGAATCGACTGTGCTCCGTTGGACGAGTGGTCCTGATTAGCTGTGCTATCCTGCTGCAGTTTGCAGCTGGTGCCCAATGTTAATTTAGAGGAAAGGGGCGTTGAGTCTTCAGACTGCTATTATACTTCAGGAAAAAAAAAAAAAATTGGACGTTCTAAAGATAGATGTAGCATTCTTAACGCAGTGCAGAGAGCAGAGATAGCACGGCTGAGTTACAACCACCTTTTCTTTGGAAAAGAAGTTCTGTAGATCACACAAGACTTGTCTGGTGAGATGCTGCTCATAGTTTCAGCAGTTCTCAGAAAGACTGTTCAGTCGTGTTACAGGTACTGAAATGTATACCTTCCTCTCCATATATTTTCTTCCTCTGAAAGCTTAATTGGAAAATTAAGCCATTTTTCAGGGAGGAGAAAATGGGAAGTGAGGGGTGGGATAATAGCACCTGTTGTTAGGTCAGTACGTGAATGCTTTCCTACTGTTTCATTTCACTCTTTGGGCAGTTTTTCATACCAAGGTGTGTGCTCCCCTAACATCTGCTAAAAGTGACCCATCATAACATACAACAAAGAGAACTTTTTACTCCTAGTGAAAGCAAGAAGCCAAATCCAATGGCTGCACAAATACTGAACAACAAAAGAGAAAAGTCCAAACAACAAAAAACCAACCAACCACAGAAGTACCTGAAAAGCTTGCTTAGCATTGAGTTTTCAACCTTTTGATTTCCCATTTTCTTCTAAAACTATGGAAATCCCCACAGTAGCAGTTGATGTTTTCTAAAAATACATATGTTCACGTAGTGTGCAAGTATGAGAATCTTTTCCACTGAAAGCTGTAGTGCTTCTCAGTAGAGACTTGAAGAAGACAAACATTAGAAGAGGGCAGATAATAGAAATGCTGAAACCTATAATACAAGGGAAGTCTTGATTCCTGATGGTAGGTTTTATTCTTTTTAATAGTTTGGTTCACTGATAACTAAGACCTGTTATGTCTTATTGTATTTGAAAACAGTCCCAAGCCCAAAAGTATTGAAAGGATGGATCTGTGTTAGTGCCAGTCAGCTTTAGATATCAGTGCAAGATAATGCAGATGTAATAAAGTGTAGCTACTACAAACAAGATCCTTCTGAGACTGTTTTTCTGACCTGTTGTCGCATAAGATCTAAAATTGGACCTGCTCCACACAGTAACGTTAACTGCTCTCGCTGACTTCGTTTGAGAACCAGACTTCAGAAGTTATAGGATAAGATTACATCTAATCCTTACATAATTCCCAATTTCTGTTCTGCATCAAGTAAAAGTTGATCCGGTTGAAAATACTTTTCATCCTGATTTATGCTCAATCTTCATTTATGTTGGCATCAAACTTGAACAGACCTGAACTGTTTTTGTAAGAAAGACATGGCAATGCAACTGAAAGGTAGAGCAGCCACAAAGATGCTTTAACTTTCTCTGTGAGCCCCTCATAATCCAAAACTTGAGGATAAACAACTACCTTTTGACTTGGCCCTGATACAGTGTC
The DNA here is from genome assembly GCA_023055505.1 of Callipepla californica brunnescens. Taxonomy (NCBI): domain Eukaryota; kingdom Metazoa; phylum Chordata; class Aves; order Galliformes; family Odontophoridae; genus Callipepla; species Callipepla californica. The sequence goes on along the minus strand of JALIRH010000109.1, from coordinate 554,864 downwards.
TATTTCTGTGGATTTGAGAGCAGCACAAACAGCATGTGGTCAGTTCCAGGACCTGGCCTGTCTCTGTGCTCTGTGGGATGATTAGATCGACTGCTGAGGGAAATTAACTAACGAGAGCTGAAAGCGGGGGGCAGAGAAAGTGGCTGAGCTGCATTAAACTGAGTCGTGTCCCCTTTCTTCCTGTGCCTGCACTGTTTGTTCCTTTTCCCTCAGCAGGAAAAGGTCCATTTTTCCCCGAGCATGCACTTGTGTTTTGCTACCCCATTTCACTAAGTGATCCTGAGAGTCCCCTCGTCAGCTCCTTTGCGCAGACACTGTAAAGGAGGGAGAGGAAAATTCTTTTCCTGCCTAAGAAGACAGCGTTCTATTAAGTTCCCCTGCTGCGAAGACACTATCTGTCTTGAGCTGCACTTGTGTTTTCTGCAGCACAGCCTGACCCAACTCATATCCCATCAATCAGCAAACAAAGTCTAGGGTTGAGAAGGAAAAAATGGTAACTATAATATAAATTCACGCTAACAGGCAAATCCATGCTCTCAGAGAAAACAGAAAGTAACGTGCACTTCATATATTTTGTTAATCAAATGTTAAGATATTCTAGGATTTAAATATTAAACCCTATATAACACTCAGTCATTATTTTTTTCCAGATCTGAAGTTAATTGAACTTATTTCTGAAAATGCCATACCTCTGTTTCATCTGTAACTTCTTAAAACATGAATAGCAAAACATAAATGGAGGATTTGAAATACTCTGTTGGTACGTGAAACTGCTTCGGTCATCTGTAGAGCAGCACAAAGCTATGATAAAATAAAATGATGGAACAAAGCACTGATGTGAACTTTGTCCACAGGGAAGCCTTTTAAAGTGATCCAGTGTCAGCAAATTGCTTACTAATGTGTTGACTTATGGCAACCCTCAAAAGTAAAATGAAAAGGCTGGAATTTACAGCATATCAATGAATCAGTTGATAAGCTTTTACTGGTTTAATATCCTCCTCGTTTGGCTGCTTGGAGCCACTTCAAGTTAGCAACAGAATGTTTACCATCTCCATGTGATAAAGGAAGTCAAACGACTAAACAAATTTTAGGACCATTATGCTGTTTGGTGAGATTTAAATTAAAATCGTTGGGAGAAATCACATGGAGGGGGAGAAAGAAACTAAAGCCTTCCACACTTCACAGTGACTTACCTAGCTTCCTAAACAACGCTCAGCACGTTTAGCAAAGCTGGAGATAATGTAATGCGTTTGAAAAGATTTAATTGCACCACTAAAAGGCATTGCTGCAATTAAATGACGTGCACAAGTGACATTTATGGATGGGATCAAAGAGATTCGCTACCTCATATGCTGAAGCAACGCCCTGTTTCTGTGTGCGGTAGTGCTAAAAAGCAGCACGCTTTGCTTTCTGACCTTTCGTATCTCCTTGGATCTAAGTTATTAAAAATTTTAATCATAGGTGAAATAAGGGCTACCGCATCGCACCAAAATAAGTAATATATGTTCTTCTAGTCCTAATATTTCAGACCTCATCTATTATTCCATGATATTTATTTAAGAGTGTGAAATTTGGCGTTTAACCTTTGTGATTCTTCAGAAGAGGCAGATTATTAAAAATGTGATTTTTTTTTTTTTTCTTCCAGCTGAGATGCTGTTTGATTGTGCTAACATTGAGGAAGTGACTTTTAAAAAAGTGACACAATTTTTCAAGGCAAAATTTATAGCGTCTGCAGTGTTTCAATTGACCAGTGCTTAAATGTGTACGAGCTACCTCCAGGACAACTTACCTATCATCTGGTATATATCCTTTAATCATAACTGGCATGAAATTAATTTAAATCTGGCTAATCCACATGTAAAGACTTTATAAATCTATTCTTAAGCAAAAGTGAAAAAGTAGCTCTCATTTTGTTCCCTACAAATTCCCTAAATGTTATGTAAAGAAATGTTTTCCTATTACTGTGGAAGGCATGTGGAATCCATGTTAAAGATTATCCTATGGTTTACAGTCATCTGACAAAACGTAAACAGTTTTATCAGTGTGTTTACCCCTAAAAAGAAGTTATCTAACACAGGGGCTCTACAAGCTAACTCATTGTGGGTAGCTTAGTGGCAGCTACTGTAGACATCTGTACTTGAGAAAGAAATTTTAACAAGTGACACTCAGCTGGAACTTTCAGCATATTTAGAAGTATTCTTCAACTTTTCTTTCCTGAGACATGGTATGTAACTAAGGATGGTATTCTGAGCCCACAGAAAGTTGGTAGCATTGAATCACTGACAGTGCAAAGGAGTCACATCTGTTTATGGATTAATTAATTTCTCCAATCCCCCTCACAGAAAGCAGATTACTGTGACTGATCACAAAGAGAAAGGAAATACAGACCCTTACAAAAGCCTAATTATGTATACCAGAACAATATAATATATAATAAGGTAGGCTTTAAGTATTTAAATTTTTTTTCCCTACTTTTACCCTGAAAATAAGGTGGAGTGAAGAGGCTAACAGTGTTCCCAACCCTGCTTGCTTGATATGAATGACAAGGAATAACTGAAAAGGTAGAGAGCTGACACTCAAGAGTTTAGATTTAAGGGAGCTGAGTCAGATCAAAGAATGGACCAATGAAGCAGATGGAACATACCTTTTCCTCCAAAAACCGTTTTCTTAGTTTGCTGTCTTTAGGAGGCACTGTTTTTCTCAAGTTTTTATACCATTTTCTAACAACGTATCCCCTCCAGGAGGCTTGAATTCTGTAAGAAACAAGATTGCTCAAGAGGAAGCTTAAATTTAAGTAATTATACTGTTGATTTCTTCTGTATAGTTTCTTATTAAAGTTTTAACAGATTTGGAACTTTATTTAGAAATAAATATTCCCCATTGATAGCATCTCTAGCAAAAGCAAGGCCTACCTGATGGCACACTTTATCTTATACAAGCGGGCCCCGTCATATATTACTCTGGTCTGATACTGCTTTTTCCTGCACATAGGACAAGACTTTTTGCCTGTAAATTTTTCAAAGGCTTTCAGGCATGCCTGGAAAAATAATTGCAGTTATTTACTATGTATTTGATATCACCGGAAAGAAGGAAAGAGATGATATTACAGAATATAAAATGTTTATTCATGTTTATTATGAACACTATACAAAATACATATTTTTATAACTAAAATGTTTTAAAAAAAGAGTAAATCTATGTATATTCTCACTTTTTTATTTTTGAGTTAAAATTTTACTGTTTGTTATATATAGCTCAGCTACAAACTATGTTTTCCCATAAAGTTTTTAAAAGGTAATACAATGAAATAAAGAACCTCATCATTCAATAGTTTTAAATTGCATTTCTTACCACAAGAATATGGAATCAAAACTTCTTAGAAAGACGGTTACATTAATTCATTCCGATATTCACTTGAGTAATTAATAACATATACTATGTGCTTGAACTGTTAAATAAAAACATACTCACTTTATGGAATACATGGGAACATGAGAGCAATACCTGTTTTACATAGGAAAAAAGCACATAAACTTGACTTTAGGCCATTGTAAAATCTGAAAAGTAAAAAAATATTGAGAAAAGAAAAATCCTGACTGCCTGGAAGCTTGTCAGTTTCTTCTGGTGACTAGTGTATTCTTTCCGGTAAAAATAATACCAGTGTCCTGTAGAAATTACTTGAAAAATTACAGCTTAAACTAATATGTGAATTTAGCATTAATAATACGAGGTGTGGCAGAAAGTGAGAGGTGCCAACTACTCTTAACTGCAGCAAAACATTACGGAACAAGTTCTTAAAATGAAAGGTGACTTTTTTTCTCATTTAACCCCATAGAAAGACAAAATTTGAAGAAATGGTATAAATCAACTGCAGCATTTCAGAGATACAAAAACAAACAAACAGAACAACCATCAAAATACACAAAAAGATGAAGAAAAAACAAGCAAAGAGAAAGTGTATTCACAGGCTACAGGAAAACTTCACCTTTATCTGACCTAAATTCCCATCAAATGCTGATGATCTCCATTCTGACAAAAGATAGAGTTGGACAAAAACAGCAGTTGGCTCTTAGAGGAAGGAAAAACTGGGAAAGGAGTGAAAACCAGGACAAGTAGTGTGCGCTATTGAGCTGGCAGACACAAAAGGATTAATGGCTAGCGGCCAGCTGAAGGGAAAGCTTTCAGATACATTGGCTTTTTTCCCTTGAGGGAGGAAAGCTAACAGAAATACTGAGAACAAAAAAAGAATTCCAGAGGCATTTCCCTTTTTGTGCCAAATCTAAAGTAACCTTCTTAATGAGTGCTGTTTTTTCCTCTCTCTTGTCCAGCTTTAAACTTCTGTGATAGAAGGTTCTTCTTCCAGATCCATCCCACCTGTCTTTGAACAACTGTACCCCTACAGTTAATGTTCATGCAAAGGGAAAGCAAAACCTTCCATCCCAGATTTCTGAGAGCAGCACTCCTCTTCAGTCAGTCACTTGTCCATTTTGCTTCACATTTTCAAGATAATACATGAGAGGATCTAATAAAGCACAGTGTATGTGCTCAAACTGTTACACAGATGGCATTAAATAAAGCCACTAAGGTAAAATGTGAGCATTTCTTCAGATAACATAAGTAAGAGACTGAGTGGTATTAAAAGCACACCTACTTCTGTTTTCCAAATGGAAATAACTACTGAATTGAACTACAAAGTAATAAAACTTGTGAGAAAACAAAGTATATCTTAGATTATTTAATTAGTGAGTGCTTACTATTCTGATTAACAAAGCTGAAGTTCATATCTAACGGGAGTTTAAATGGAGCTAAATATATCCTATAATTTCTTTGCAAGAGCAAACAGATCTGTTGTTTACCTTTTCCACTACTGTCATAACCACATCAGTGAACAAACACTACCAATCTTTCTCTAGCATCCCACTTGCAAAATACTTCAGAGCTGGCCAACATAACAATATCCATCTGCTAAATACTGAACGGCATCTTTAAGTCGGACCTCTCAGCTCTTCCTTTAATTCCTGCAGCTAATGACTTCTAGTAGTAACTCTGGAAAATCTTATTTAAATACAGTGCTGTAGTCCACAGATACACGTGTACCTGAGGCTGAAGTGCAAACTCTTCCCTGCATATTGCACAAGGCTGGGTGGAATCTCCATGCTGTATGGATCTCTGCTTTATTTTTTCCCATTCTTCAGCTGTTAGTGGCAGCGAAGGGGGCTCAACTAGTCCTAATTTCTGAGCTGTGGATGGTAAGAACAACACAGCACTGGATGAAACCCACTCGCAGAGGGAGGTAATAGATTTTCTTCATGTGAAGTTCATTGATGATACATTCATTTTGAAACACTCTATACAAATGCTTCATTCAAATTTATTGTCGCACAAACCGCTGGCAGGCAACATACTTCCTAATATCAGCTAGCTATTTACTAATTTTCAGAACTTCTTTTAGATACAAGATTTGTATAAGGACTTTTTTTTTTAAACGTAAGCTTCTATTTGCCAAGTAATATGAATTCGAAAGCTATTCACAGCTATTAAGTTGGGGATTATTAAGTAGGCAGTGTAACAATGCACAATAAAACAATTTCAAAGTGTCAGTGCAAACAAAATCTTTTAGAATGCAGTTGTAAAGGATTATTTAAAGCCATATTACTCTATTCTCAAAACAAAAATGGATAAAATGGTATAATAAAAAAAGTTGTTGCTGGTGTAAAATGCTGAGATGTAATATGGATGGATGAAATAGGAGAAAGAAACAAAAGGGATGGTCATAGTGCACCAGTGACAGGGTCATTGTGACTACTGAGCTAGTCAGTCCCAAATGACCACTGTGAGGTACCTTGCTGAATGTCCATGATAAATCTCTGTCTTCTCAAAGAAGAAATTAGAGAAAATACAGTATTTCTCCCCACATATGTGAGATGGACCAGGATCAGTAATAAAAAAACGATGCTAACTGGTGCTCAAAGAATAGACCTTTATCATTTTGAAGAGCAGAGGAAACTTCTGAGGACAGAATGAAGATAGTGGAGGAATGTGTAATAACCCAAAATATGAGTCCATGGTGGGGCATCCATAATATTTGCTAAAATCAGAAGAGTTACATTAAATAGTTAGAAAGTAAACCAATGATGCCAATTGGAAGCTTTAGTTGTAAATGGGAAAGAGTCAACTCTTTCACTCATACCATAGTGTGGATTGAACCTATCTCTTGGCATAGAGCTTCCTTATAGCAGAGGACATCCTACAAAGATACCCAACAAATCTGATTTCTCATCTTTATTAAAAACATATATCAAATTCTGTCTGACAATAGTATCTAAGGGTGCTGGTGGATGAGTAAGAAAAGAGGATCATATGTGGATAGTCCTGTAGACACATTTGGAAAGTCTTTCCAATGACAGAATTTGGATAGAGAGTGAGCAAACAAGACAGCAAACCAGTCACAGTGTGAAGAGGTGGTATCACAGAATAGAAAACACCTACAGTTTATTTTCTTCCTGTCACTGTGGTCAGAAATTGTTTTAGGGAAGACAATGTGATGGCATTCGTGGAAGCCTTTTGTACATGCTCGGAGTGAAAAAAAAATAAAAATAAATGAAAGCTTATTAAAAACTTACACAAAAGGATCATTAAAGCTGCCATATAGGAAGAGACAAAACCCCTAAATAATATAAACCAGCTGGGATATTTGTGAGGGACACATTCTACAGGTGTTTAGAAGGAAAGCTATTACACAACACAGTTGATGAAGGAAAACTGGCAGCAGGACACAGAAGGAGTGATATGTGATTGATGAAAAAGGCTCTGTGAAGATATTTTTGAAGCAGCACTTGGAATAAATATAAGTAACAAAAGCCTACATTTATCACAGCTCAAGAGATCCAAGAGTTTTCATCCTTATGCACTGTTCACAAGCCCAACCTACTTACTGACACACCCACTTCACAACTGAGTTATTTATCCTAAAATTAACATTAGCAAAGTAATTACATACAACAACCTCTAAACCCTTATAATTAGCTTTTAGGACACAAGCCCCCGTTGAGAAAAATTTAATGACCAAACCCTTGGAGGTTGTTTGATTACCTACAAACTCAAGAAGAAAAAAACCTGCATTAAATTACATTTTCAAAGTTGCTTCACAACTTTAAAGGTTGAAAATACAACGTTCTTTAAAAAGAGAAAGTTTGACACAAGCATTACACATTAATGAGAGATTACAGGAGAAAATTCTAATAAGCAAACACAGACACAATAGCAACGACTTCTTAAAATCTTTCAGCACTTTCTTTGGAATCACTTGCACAAACATTCATATAGGATCTCTCAGTCAGTGCTGTGATTTAAAGAGAAAATACTTTGTCTTACAGTTGCAGAGAACATGCTCACACTTGGTCTGCATTTTTTCACTGCAACCTTTAGCTTCCAGAATCAGTCATTATTTGTATTTGCGTTAACCCCAGTAGCTCTCTGCTGGCTTTGCCCCTGGAATCCTCTCCTCTTTCAAATTCCTCTTCAAACGGAACCAAAGGGAAAAAAAGCCCTCCCATCTTTAGAAGTATAACCAAGCAAACATTACTAATAATCACCCTGTCTTACTACCTTTGTCCAAACGCTTGCTACACTCACTTATTGTGTATTATCTTAAGTTACCCTCTCAACCTCACGCTGATTCCAAAAGGCAGATGCCTGTGCTTGTATGGAGCCACATTGATTTACATGGTTCTCTTTAGAGCTTGGACTACTGTGACAGCTCGTACAGCAAAGGCAACATGATCTTCAGAGAGGCCTTAGGGCATTTTTATTAAAAAAAAAAAAAAAAAGATTAAATAAAACAATTATTAATGAAGATGAAAGCTTATTATGTTTAGAACTGTAAATTGTGGAACTGGAAGGCTCTAAAGAAGAGAATAATGAAGACAACCAAAAGGATGGAGATGAGATGGTCATGGCAAGAATGCCATAGAAACACTGAAAGAGAAACAAAAATGGAAACAGATTGCCAGGAAGCCCAATTGGACTCCTGCTCTGCTGAGACAGTTCATGGCTTTGGATTTGTGGATTTTTTTTAAAGCAGTATTATCTGTCACTGCTGAACAACTGCATTATTATAATGCTATTTAAAAGTGAGTTTTCTCACCAGGCATCATTCCAAGCCCTCACATCTGTGACTTTTATCTCGCTGCATGTTTGTTTCTAAGTTTGAAAAAGGTATTTAACTACAGGTGCTAATTCTTCTTGGATTTAGCCTCAGGACCATAGTAAAAACAAACCTTTTTAACTTTGAGTAAAGGTGGGCATATATTAACAGAACACATTTAACACAGCACAAGTGAGTATCTTTTTACTGAATAAGGAATAAAAGAAACCATTTCAAAAAGACATTAAAAATGTCTTATTCATACTGCAATCATCAAAATAAACACAATATCCCAGCTTAAGATTTGAGAATATGAGTAGTCAATATGCAAAGCATATTAAAACTGTGTAAAAGACTTTCTGCCCCTTAATGAAGAATTCTCCTTCCTCAAGATGCACTATTTTTTTTTCATTTTTTTTTCATTTTTACCTTCACTGTCATAAGTCTTAATACATTTCAAGAAGACATATTCAAGCCACTGACTACAATGCCACTTCTTTCAACTACCATTCACATGGTGACTTAAACGGTTGGATTTTGGCAAATTTAAAATAAGAACTTACACTGTTTAGCAGTGAGTTACCTTATTCAAAAGAAAGGTATCTCATTTTAGTTATTTTAAATAAAGGGAAAAAAAATCACAAATGAGGATATAAGTAAGTTTACCTAATGTTAGCCGTGGAGGATTGGGATCAAGGACATACTCCTTTTCTGCATCTTCTTTATTCCTGTGGTGAGTGCACTTTTTCTGTAGCCCAGTATCTACCACTGCTTTGACCGTCTTTTTGTTCACAGGTCTGTAAATGTTCCTGATGTTCCTTGACCTTGACTTAAAAGGATCTGGTAATGAAAGGTCCTGGAGTTGATGGCTGTGTATTATATGATCCTGCAAAGCAACTGCAGAAACTGCTATCCCCTCTCGTTCAGAGGAGAGGCCCTAGAAAGAAAAAAATATTCCATAATTTTCCTTGAAAATGAGCAAAAAAGATATATAAAATACTAAATTAAAAGAAATATACGATACTAAATTAAAAGAAATTGTAGCCAGAGTTTTTGACTTGTCAAAGGCTTTTATACACATGCAACTCGTTATTGAAGCCTAACATACAATTACAGTAATGTGAAGTCTAAGATTGATGCTTCTGACACATTCCAGTTTTAACATATAAAAAGTAAAATGATATCTTTGATTTGTCGTTTATATTAAATAAAATAGCAGTAATTTTTAAGTTTTAATTACTGAGTCCATAATTATTATATGCAATAAACTCATTATGGACTATAAAAGTCTGGCAAGCCCAAACACATTTTAACACATTAAAAACAATCCCAAAGGCTAACGTGGTTTTCCAGAGCACTAAATATGAGAGTTGCTCTGAAAGTTGTGCCTCCTATTTTATTTTGTTGGCTCATAACGTCAGAGGTGGATATTGGTGTTATGGCAGTAGAGACTGAACTTTCCTGCCAATATTTTGTTAAATTTTGTTGCAGTGTGACCGATGGCAGCAGAAAGGCAGTCTGACATTATGGCATCTGACATGAGAGTGCTTATGAAGCAAAAGTGTGTACTGAATTCCTCCATGTAGAAATAAATTGCACCCACTGACATTCATTGACACGTGTTGAACATTTATGGAGAGTGAACAGTGGGTATCAGCACAGTGAGGTGGTGGGTGGTGCATTTCAAGGGTGGGAACAGTGATGTGAAAGACAAGACATGTTTTGGATGGCCATGAAGATTTTTATGAGTGTGGCATGCAGGCTCTTGTTCACCACTGGTGAAAATACACAGCTAATGGTGGTGACTATGCTGAAAATTAGTGTTTTGTAGCTGAGAAATAAATAGGAGGCATTACTTTTGGAGAGGCAGGAATATATTATTTTTAAGCTGGAAATGGGTATACCTACCTGTTCCTGCAGTTCTCCCCACCCTTCTACCACCTTCATCATACCTTGTACAAACGATGGCGCTCCATCAGTCATCTCAAGCCTGCTTTGGCAGGGGGGTTGAACTCGAAGATCGCTAGAGGTCCCTTCCAACCCCTATGATTCTATGAGTCTATGATCTCCAGATGAGTCCACAGAAGTCGGTTGGTTCTAGGGACAGAAACACTGCCAGAAATGCCTAGCAACGAAGGGACCAGTTGGGGTGGGGAGGAGAATCTGCACTGCCCGGCATGCATGGTTTCTGCATGGGAAGGTGCTGAGTGAGGGAGAGGCTGTGCCCCTTCAGTGTCTTAATTTGATATATTTTTATGTAAAGCGTAAGCGTCCTGGTGGATAATAGGTTGGCAGTGTGCCCTTGTGGCCATGAAGGCCAATGGTGTTTTGGGGTACCTTAAAAAGAGCTTGGCCAGCAGGCAGTGGGAAGGGATCCTCCCCTCTGGCTTGCCTCAAAACCTCCCAGTAATGCTTTATTTGCCAAGCAGAGGACAGGCACAGATGCTGCCTTAAATCCAGGTGTGCCATTTTAATAATCTTTTGGGTTTAAATAGCTTTCAAAGTCCTTTTCAACCACTACTGGCCTATAAAAATTATTTTCTTGTGGAAATGACATTTTCCAAGAGAAAGCAGTGAGGTTGTCCTGGGAGTAATCCTTTGAGCAGCATATAAATGGAGTGATTAATCCACTGGATGCATTTCTTCTCTGTAATTATAAGTAATTACTTTAAATTCAAATCTGCAAATGAGAATACCTCCGTGTAGTGTAAGGGAAGATGTAGAAAACATCTGAAGTGGCTATAATGACATGAAATCACCCTTTGTTTCTGAGGACAGAAAGATAAAATAACAGTTTTATAATGAACTTGCAAGTTTGCCTGACACCAAACCTGACTCAGTAATGCCATAAATGGAGATTTTATAATATATGCTTTTAGATTTTTTTAGTAATAAATTCTATCAAGCAAATAAGGTAGAAAACTCATTTTTTGTGCTAACATTTATGTAGAAGTGTGAATGCTGTAATAGCTGCAAAATAAATCCATTGATTTATAGAAAAATCATTAGCTATGCATCAATTGTACAACAAAGGTACTGAAAAATGTCTCTCTCTTATACTTCTTTTGGCTTCACTGTTTATTATCCTTCAACTTAATCTAGGCATTCTTGTATCTTTTCAGTATTGCTGATTTTTTTTTTCTTCCCTGAATCCTCTACTGAGTTTTACAAAGTTGCTAATAAACTTCTCTTGAAAAAAAAAAAAAAGAGCGGTTGCCTTCTTTTCCATTTCTGTCATGCCTCATTAAGGTGATTTTATACACATGTATGCTTAATTGAGGCTTTTCATTAAAATGAGCCTTTAATCCAAAGGTGCTGGGCCTTAATTGAAACTCAGAGAAGATTAGTGTCATCTCTTATTTTGGTTTGCACTGTTACTGTACTTTCTACTGCTTCTAAACTAAAATGTTTGCATTAGCCCTGGCTGCTAGGAGGCCAGAAATAAATTAAAATTCATACTGCAGTCTTCTGGAGAGCGACATGCCTCAGTAATTGCCATTTCTTATTAAGAGCTACCTTTTACTGAGAGCCTCCACTTAAAATGCAGAAGGTTGCTTTAAACACTTGGAGGACATTAACATAATGAGCATTCTGCCAGTTCTAAAGGTGACTAATAAAGTGATGGATGATATCTGTTTTTATCTATGTGTATTATTTGGAAATATAATTGTGTTTTTAGATAGTGCTGAAATCGTGGATCTGTCTGGAAGGGATGAATGTTGGAGAATTCTTTTTAGGAAGATTTATGAAAAACTGAAGTTTTAGCTACAGATTAAAAGCATGGATCTGAGGTACTGCAGTACTGAGTTTTAAAGCCTTTGTGAAGGAGGATGGCATGGGTTCAGCAGTTTCTGGTCTCGTGGCACAAAGTGGAGTAGCAGATGAGACAATCTATTTTCTTCTTGTAGACCTGCACCTGAGCTGGGTGCTGCTAATTAGAAGAGCCGTGTGGCCTGGCCATCCATGGGACAAGAAGAACTTTTCTGGAGGAGCTGATAGCTTCAATGGGTTGAATAAATTTGGCAGCAATGCCAGGGCAAAGGTTTGGAGTGAACTTCCTTTTATGGTGACTGCAATAAAGCCTGAAACCTGGGCTTTGTACTGTGGTGCTTTCTGCAGCATGTTTTGATGCTTTGGAGAAAGTGTTTGGTTGGAGAAGTGTTTGAAAATAAAGATTTGAAAGGAATGCAGCACTTTCATCGAATCTGTTCCTAATCGATCAACACTGAAGTGGCAAGTTTAAAAAGATATGCTATAAAAATACATATCAACACGATTAACAAAAACCCAGACCTGTGTTGTAAGGAGTTTTTAGTGAGCTTATTGCTGGAAGGGCTGTTGTGTAGTACTGCTATCGTGGTGTTAGGGTGTTGTTGCTTCCCAGCCAATATCCGTGGTGTGAATGTTGAGTGGGAAATGACTTTTAATGTCTGTAAAGATATAGAATATTTTTTCCACTGGAAATAAGGACATTCATGCTGCTGAAAGTGTATATGCCAGTAATTCTTCTATAAATTTAACATGGTGTTGTCATAAATGATGAGAGTTGAGGTGGAATGCGCTGAGAAGGAATCCCTCCTTGAAATAATTCAGCTGGTTGAGGAAGGCAAATTCTGGGAAATGAGCACATGAGAGCCATGCTTATAACCCAGCAAGGAACACTGTGTCACACCGCTTTGTACTTGCTCAGTTAAAAATGTGTTTTCTTTTAGTATTTTTTTTTAAGAGAACTACCTCAGACATCCCTAATTGTAAATGTACAGGAGCTGCTCTTTTTTTCACAAATTGGTCATGTTTTACCTCATTTACTGTTTGTTTGCATACATAACAAACATTCATGTAAGCACATGCACAAATATGTTTGAGTACAGACACTGTGTAGTTTCACTGCTGTGCCCTGGGTTTGTTTTTTGCATTTTCTGTCAGTTTCTACTAACTTCCAGACGTGCATCCAGCTCTGGAGGAAGGCTGAGTAGCTGTAGGATTTAAGGGTAGTAGAGATGTTATTAGCTCTCGTTTAAAGCCCTTTCAAGTAAATGAGAAGTCTGTCATTGGTTAATAGTTGAATTCAGAACCTGTTCTGTTAAGTAAATATTATTTCCTTCTCAGGGAGGAAGAGCTTAATTTAAAGGGAAACTTGTGTATGTAGGGTTTGGGAACAAATTAGATTCCAAGCCAGATGTGATTTCACGCATGACCTTTTGAGTTTTATTGAACGTATGTCAGAGTAAAAATTTTTTGCACTGCAATAGTGCACATACTGATGAGGATTTGTAGAACTGTAGTGCTTTCTATTTATAAAAGCCTCTCGAATGTTTTATCAGAATTCACTGAGAAGGTCTTAGATAATATTGCTATAAAAAAAGAGCAGCACTAAAGCACCTGTTACGCAGTATTTCTGACGGCTGTCTTTACTAACTGTGTCTGCAATTAAAGTGCGTAACACTGTGAACGTGTGCTTAGCTTTGGATGCATCTGTGAAGTGCTCCTTCTGTTCTGATCTGCAGTTTCCAGTTAGCAGATGAATATTTGCTTCTAGTTTCCCATTTGGTGGGAAATCAGTTTAATTAGGTAAAAGCTGATTTTTCTACAGATGTGTACTACATACAAATCTCCAATTCATACAATAGTCAGCTTCTAATGCACTGATAATGTCTCTTCCTCTCTGTTTGTCTTGCAAGAGGTTCTCATTCCTTGAGAATGAAGTAAAGCTCTGGTTCCATCACTGCGGTCTACAGAATTAGCACTGAAAACACAGGATTCTTTTCCTGGGTTGATGAAAGTAATTTCTTGTTTGCTGTGTCAAACAAAGCATGCTATTTGTCACATTGTGGTTTGTGTATCTTTTTAGAAGCTTTCAACTTTGATCTGAGTCAAGGTACACTCAGTAGCACAGATGACAGAAGTCACAAACCAGTGATGTGCATTGTCATTCATACAAACTCTTTATGTCAACAAATACTGAGACTTAGATGTAGAAAACCATATTGCTTTTGAGGGGGCTTGTGCATTCTTGTGAGAAAATGCAGACCTTTGCTTTTCTTGTTTCAGACAAAGGTGTGGAACAATTTATTAGTTAAGGATTCAGTTCAGTGTCTGCAATCAAAAGGTGCCTCTTCTAGACGAGATTCTGGCCCTTGCTTATATTTTCTAGGTAAACAGTTACATTTAAAAGACATTGTAGAGGCGGGCTCAGTAGCACATAAAAGCTGCTTTCTTCAAACTGTCATCACAGAGGTTTTCAGAGAGTGCTTTTAATACTTCCAGCTCTGGTGTTTGTGTTTCTTTCCCCCCACCTTTTTTCTCTTTATGTTAAATGCTATTTGAAACAGCACTTTTTTTTTCCCTGTTTTTTTTTTATCCCCTGTTTTTTAGGGAAGTTAACATAGTGAGCGACAAACCAGCGGGTTAAAAGTCTTTTTCACAGACTTTCTGTTTCAAAAGGGAATGCAAAAAAGGTGTGGAGTTATAAAACCAAGCAGTTGTTTGAATGGTTGTTCTGTGTGATCCTGAAGATTATGGCCTATCACGTTTTGAAGTACAGTTTGATCATCTACTCTGACATCCTAACATTGCTCAAGGGATTTTGCAAGGTTAGCAAAGCTTAGAACTTAACACATTTGTCTGATGGAAGTGTACCTTTCAGAAAGCTGTTCAGCCTTCATCTACCATTTCAAAATTTGGTGGGCTGTTGTTTGTTCAGTGGTTAACCATTTTGACTGTTATTCTTTATTGTGCTTTGTTAGAATTTGTCTGGCATCAACCTGTAGTCATTTGCTCTTCCTCAGCTGCGCTGAAGGGCTTCTTATTAACTGGTATTTTCTCTCTGAAAAGATACTTTAACACTGTCATCAAGTCATCCCCCAGTTTTTGTTGCCAACTTGATAACACCAGCTTGGTTGAACCACTCTTAAGACATTTGCTGAGGCCTAAGATATTTTCACGTATTTTTCTTCACTACACAGTCTAACAGGATCTGAGTTCTTGTAAAGAAAAGACACTTTGAATCTGTAGTTCTCTTATTTTCATCAACACCTAGTGCAAAGGACAAGTATTTCTTATCTTTGCTTAGCAGAGAGG
Organism: Callipepla californica brunnescens; assembly: GCA_023055505.1. Lineage (NCBI taxonomy): Eukaryota > Metazoa > Chordata > Aves > Galliformes > Odontophoridae > Callipepla > Callipepla californica. The sequence continues at coordinate 539,638 of JALIRH010000109.1, read as the reverse complement.
CAGCATAAACCTTCTTCTTTTACATAATTTTTTTCTTGTTATAGAACAAGACAAAAGCATCCAGCTCCTCAAGTGCTGCTCAGATATCTCCTCACTGTGAAATCTGTGCAAGAATAGGAGACACAGTGAACAACTGATGCTGCTGTGCTGCAGCAAAGTGAAGGGAACTTGAAAGAGGAACATCTCCGTAAGGTAATAACATTTGCAAATACTAATACAATAATGTCAGGAGCTTAAAGGAAACTGGGTAAGGCTTGATGTCTAGCATCAGGATAATTCAGACATAACTTATCACTTGTGAGACATCGAGAACAATCAATGAAGTACAGTATTTTGTACCTGTAGAGTTCGTTAGAAAAACAAATTGGCATATGGAAGATCAATTCACATACATTTTTATTTTTTCATGCCAGAAAAGTGGAGAGTGGATTGGCACTTGGGAGACTTTCCAGGCTAAATAATAGTTTGAACCTGGTGAATGTAACACTGAACAATAGAAAGCGAAGACTAATTTGTTTTTCACCAGGGAAAATGTAAGGATAACGTGCATAAAGGCAGATGATGACATCCCATATCATGATAAACACAATGCATTGCATGATATAAACACCTTATAAGCTTTGTAACAGTCTAAAACTTGGAATGGAGCTTTTGGTGCATGTGTTGAATAAGTTTTTTATGCTTACTTCAAGGGCACATAGCTCAAATACAAGGGTAATTAATCTCAAATGAATCTCAGGGAATCTGAAAAATTCTTAGAGATGCGGTGATTGTGTGCTTAAGGTATTACAGGAAATATGTGAGGAGTCACTGTGACACAAAGGGAGCAAGCTGAAAGGACAAAGAACTCCTGCAGGAGCAGTGTCTTGGTTGCTTGGAACTTGAGCAGAGCTGATCATAAGAAGCTACCTTAGTGCTGCTACTTACAAACAACAAAGGCTGCAAAAAGTAGGGATGCGTATTCAGGGCTTGAGATAATCAATGAATTAAGTGACACTGGAAGTGTCATCAGTGAATCTCAACAGAACACATGGCATTCATCCTAGGAATCTGAAGGAGCTAAAGAGTCCCTAAATGAGTTCCTATTAAAACTTAGGTAATTAATCAGGAAGATATAGAGGAAAACTGGCTTAAAGCAAAGCTTACTGGGGGAAACTGGCCATAAGAATGATTCAGAAATTAGAATGGGGAGCCTTTGTGGGAGGAAACTTTACTGATAAAATCATTAAAGATCAGAAAAAGAACGAAACACACCACACAAAACCAAAACAAAAAAAGTTGTAAAGGCACTCAGATTGAGTGTAATTCTAAGGACATCTCACTGTGACTACTCAACATCACTATACTGCTATTCCTGGAAGCATCTTTTAGAGGTTTTAAAGGAGAAGGTTACCAATACAGGTACACATACAAAAAGACATGAACTTCTAAAAAAAAACAACCAACCAACCAACCAAACAAAAAAAAACGGACTGTTGTTTTAGGCAGTATCTTGTAACACAGTCATAGAAAAAATAATTTGATGGCTAACATTATGCAGATAAAGCAAATACAGAGGAGAAACTAGATAAGTGATAGAATGCAATGTATTTCATCAGGAAACCAAGGCAGTCAGTGGAGTGTCTGGACTTGTGAACAGGATTGTTGTGGACACTTGGAAACTGACAGTGAGTGAAAGTGTACGCACCTCTCATTCTGAAGTAGTACAGCTACTTTTGGAAAATACCACTACTAAACAGATCTTTTTACTTGAGATGTGGTGCAACACACTGCATGTGCTTCCCTTCCTGTACCATGCTGAGCCATGGAGATATACCAACCTGAGTCTGTAGTGGCACAGAGCTTTATGTGCTGCACCCTATTGTCAATCTGTATTTGGAGGAAAGGGTGGAAGTGATGACTAATGACATCCCAATTTGCTGATGAAAGAAAATACAGCATTTTGTGACTACGTTTCTAAGATAGAAAAAAAAAAAAACAACAACAATGCCAAACACAAGAAAGGTCAAGGGGGAAAATGGAAACGATTAGAGGCATGTGGGGGAGCTTCTTTACAAGTAAATTAACTAGAATGGTCCAGATTTGCAGCTGATGAAAATTGGCATAGTTCCACTAGAATCAATGGCACTGTGCCAGTTTACACTTGCGGAGATTCAACCCCAATGCCTTTCCAATATGAGAGAAAACCAGGGTGCTTATAGCACAGACGTACAGTAGAAGCAGTCTAATTACAAAAGCAAAGATGCAAAAGTTGGGAAGTGCCACAACTGACACTGTGTGCCTCTTTAGAGCTATTTTCTTTCTGTGCATTGCTTAGGATCAGTTTTTAAGGTCAATGCAAAGTCACTTTCAATTTTTAGCATAGGTTTTTTCTTCTCATGTTCCAGTTTCCTTCGGTCTGGTCCTGTCTCTTGTCTTCTCCCACAGGCTATTCTGTGCTCCTGTGGCATAGGGGAGGTTTTCCTATCTGTTCTGTTTAAATATTACTGATGTACTGGCAGTACATCTCTGAAACATAGGCTTTAGCAAAGGCTGTGAAGTTTTTCTGGAAAACTGTGTTAACACAGGTGGTTGGCCCAAGCTGAACTGGTGGCAGATTTGGCTTTGTTGTTAAACTGTCAGAGTTATATCACCCAAATATGTATCCACAAATTGCAGCCTGCAATGTAAGAATGAAAGCTGTATTTCTTCTGATTTTGGTCTGCGTTCATGCACTGGTAGCCATCCATCTGCTGGCTACAGAGAAGTCCTGAGTAGACTTTAGAATGAGGATACAAGGATGAAGAACCATCAGTTAACTGCTGTGGTTTAATACTCAACGTGATTTGACTCTCAGAGCTTTGTGAGGATGGAATATGTTAGCAGTAGGCAGAGGCCTCTAACTCTCTGCTAACTCGAAAAAGAATCCCTCGAGCACGTGTAGAAGAATATGCCCAGATTTTATGTCTCTTCTACAATTGTGGCACCAGTAATAATCACTGAAAAGCACAATATGTTGAATGCAGATGATTCATTTTTCCACTCAGGAGGATTTTGCAGAAACTATCCTGAAAATTTTCTTCCTGACACAGGTATCTGGCATGAAAAACAACTGATATTTGCCAAGGTTGTAAGCAACTGAAAAAAAATGTAATAAGTGGTGTTAAACCACTTCATTATAAAAATAGTTATGGCATAAATAATTTGCATAGTGAAGACACTCTTGATGCAGCTATTTGCACTTCCTGATACTAGCTGAAATAAAAGATGAATTAATGGGAGAGAAACAGAAATTTAATAGGAGTTAAGTAAGATAGAAGGAAATGTGCATATAGGCATACCCACATGGGTGTGAGACAGAGGATCTTCTGTAGGGCAAGTTCTGTAGGGCAATCCCCACCTTATGTTATTCTATTTCTATGGCCTGACTAGATAGTCACTGAGTCAGTGTGTTCTTCTTGGAGACAAGGAGGTGGCTAAGACTCTGGCTGTGCACTTGCTTGGTGTTGTTAATGGCTATCCTCAACTTGTTCGTACATCGAAGTTGATGAGGTATTAGCTAATTTTTAGGGATAGGTGTTAGTGAAGAACAATTTTTGTTCAGATAATTGGTATTCAAAATATGTTTCCAGCAATTGTACCTGTGGCAGCTTCAGATAAAACCAGTGTTTTTCCCTTGGCATTATAATGCACAATAATGGATATCTGTAAAGGATTGTTTCTTCCAAAACAGAAGTCATATATTTTAGAAACTAGTCACTGGGCTGCTGGTGCACTCTGGTGCCCCGGTATTTCTAACACTTCTTATTAAAACTGAGTTAAAAGGTGATAAAGCTGCAGCTTCTTCCTCTTTGAAAATTTCCTAATAGCCTTGATATTTCTAATCACAGTTTCATCACATTAGCATGGAAGGAGCAATAAAAGATGTATTATGTAGGAGGCACATAACTGTTGCTAATACTGTGGTACTGTTGTAGCTACTGTGTCTCTTTGAGGCTTATGTACCTGAGAAAAAATATACATTTACCACAAGAATGTATATATTACATTAATCTAATAAAAGTTATTAATTCTCTTGAACCCGCACAACATCTTTTCCATGTAGAACTTCACATTTTTTTAAAGGTTACATGCTTCAGTCTTGTAAGAATGAGTTTTTAATGAGATATTCTTGTCAAAATTTTGCTAACAGAGATGTTACTCCATATATTTCAAAAAGTAAATCACAATTTAGGTTCAGCCTTCACACTGTTGATGCTGATGGAAAGGTAGCTGACGAGTTCTTGTTGGATGAGATTTTCCCTAATGTTTAAGCCACCAATAAAACCCTCAGTGAAGCCCTTGAGAGAAGACTTGAGAATCGACTGATGGGAGTCACATGGTTAAATCAGTGCTTGTTATTCATAATTTATTCAATGGTTGATGGAAAAAAAATTGTCCAATTATTTGACAAATACTGCTTGGCAAGATGATTTACAGAGAATAATGCAAGTATTTGTTGAAGAATTTAAAGTGACAAAAAATGCCAAAATTACGGCCTTTATTCTCAATGCAGCGATTAGGGCTGATTGAATGATATTCAGACAGTTTGACTAATTTTGAATAGTCCTTACAGAGGCAATATTCCCATTGACTTCAGCTGGAATTTTGCCAGAGTAAGGGCTACAGGATGGGGCCTTTGAGTGTAAATGTCTTGAAAGGGCCCCTTTATTAAGCAGCAGCTTAAATTCTGAACTGCAGAGAAAACCCATTTTCACTTTTCTCTGCTACTTTGCCTGTTCTGTGGAGTTGCTCTGTATGAATGTTAATCCCATCCCCTCTTTATCAGCAGAGGGTGCTATGGGAGTTTTGTGCTCTCCAGTAGCCTTTTGTTTATGCACAGTTCAATCTAATTTAAGTAGAACTGACCATTTCAATGGGAGTCAAGTGTGTATTTAAATGGTGTGTGGGAGAGCCATAATTTAATGGCAAACCATTTCCTTAATTGATTCAAGTTAAAGAAGGGAGGCATTTTAAAGTGGATAGTTTCAGATTCCTGGCCTCTACCCCCATACTCTCCTAAATGGGTCACTGAACATGGTCTTATACTCTCATGTGATAAACTATATAGCATTTTCATGTATTTTTGAAAAGCAGGTTCAATCTTCCAAGTTACCAGAAATGCATAATGAACTACTATTTTTGAACATATAGTTCAGTGGAGCAACTTCTTAAGTTCCTGACATTTTATGCCAGTATGACTTTACTACAAAAAGCTGTTTACAGATTCCTCAAGTGGAAATACTCTGGAAAATGGTTTTCAGGAAGCCACTGTGTCTTTCTACATAACAGGAGTGTGAAAGTTGTAAAGTCAAGTGTAGGGAAAACTGAAAATATTTAGGCATTCTTAATTTTGGTAATTTTTCCTATTGTTCATCTGCATCCTGACAGGGATATTAAATTACATGATTGCATAGCTATCTTTTCCCATGAGGTCTATGCCATTAACATATACAATGGACACCACTGAGTAGGGGCTTTCTTAAACATTTCTTTTTCATACGAATTGCTCAGTGTATGCCACTGAGGTATTTGCTGCACACCGTCCCATACAGAAATTCATGATTTCTGACTTCCTCAGGTACCTTTCTATATCAGTAGAATAAGAAGGTGGTTTATTAATGCTTCGATTAATCACCGTTTGAAGGTTTTTTTTTCTGTTTAACAGAACAGAACAGAAAAAGAATGACAAAACTTAGGGCACAAGTTGCCACTAATTTTCTCAAGTCAGTGTAAGATTCCTTAAATGTGACACATTTCAGAGTACTTTGCGCTTCTTCTGACCAAAAGCAATCTGGTCTAGAGAGCTGCTTTGGCAGGGAGGTTGGACTAGATGATCTCTAGAGGTCCCTTCCAACCCCTATGTTCTGTGATTCTGTGAAAAGTCTGTAGATGACTCGTGCTGCGGTTCTGAATTCGCCGCCGTTCCATGAATCAGATTCTGTGACCTCAGAAAATCGGAATTTTCAGAAAATAAAGTCCAAACAATCAGAGTTCAGCAGTGAAAAGTTCTTTGGCACTTTAGTCAGCAGCATACAGGCTGCAGACAACACTGAACAGACTCCAAAACTTGAGGATGACATTTATGCTTGTTTACCTCGGGACTTATGTTCTTTCCTTCCTTCACACACTGCCTGTCTTCAGCTTCTGCTGTAAATGAGAGCATCTTGCAGATGACAGACTCATTTCCTGCATAGTCCTGGTAAGTTTTTTGTCCACTGGGTACACTGGATGAAATGGTTTTGTGTGTGTATACATCAAATAGTTAATACTATTGAGCTGCTGAACTAAAGTTACATAGGGGCTCACTGCAGTCTTGGTTGGACTAAACGATCTCCAGAAGTCTCTTCCACCTCTGTGATTCTGTTCCTCATTCCACTGTGTGTAACTTGCAATATTCTTTCCTAACCATGACGAAGGAGAGGAAGGGTAACAGACAGAGGCAATAAAAAGTGCAGGAGAGAGAAGATTTACTGCTTTCCTTTCTAGGCTGTGGCTCTGGTGACTGCAGGCAGGCAGAAAGGTTTGCAAAGTTCTGCAGCTCATGCCCAGCAGTTTGAATACGTGGAGCATGCTCCTGGTTACCTGCTATGCGGTTAAAATTTCCTTTCAGCATGTGTGAGCAGATTCACAGAAGCTCATACACAAATAAACAGAAAAACCCATAAGTGGAATGGAGGGAGTAATGCATTTGTCCTCTCAACCCTGAAAAAGAGCAGAACTATTTTAGCTCAAACTTCTTTGAAAAGTTCAGACTCGGTCAGAGATACTTTCACAAATTTCAGTGCAAACTTTACAGTTTAAGGATGCTGTGATGTCCCAGAAGGAGGATCTTCTGATGGGAGCTCTGAGACAGGCCCTGCCTAAGTGCACTGTCCTCTGCAAACCATATATTCTCTATCATGAACTGGAAGCTTCTGGTCGTGAGAGTGTTTCATATGGTACTTTGTAAAGCCTTCTTAAACCCCTTAGGTGTATGTATTTTAATGTTCCCCAGTCCTTGTTAGTTCTACTTCACACAAAAATATGGTTTCTTCTGACATAATCAAAAAACTGAAATGCATATGTGACTTCTGTGTTGTTTGAGACTGCTGGTGGAACAGGTGTAAGCTGACAAGTTCACCCAAAAACACAGAAATATCATAAAATATTGGCTTTCTAAATTGAAGGCTATTCATTTTTGTTTGGTGCTGACTGTAACCGATCAGTGTTCTTCACTTCCAACTGCATTTGGCAAGAAACTTTGCTGCTGCATTTTTTTCATTTATATTCCTAGTAGAAGCTTCTCATAGGTTAAATTAATGCTATTCCAGTTTACTGGTCTCTAGAAGGCTGTCTCCCTTTCTAGCTACCAAATAAAGATGTCATTGTAATGATATTACTGTGACATGGCTTTTAAGTACAGAAAAGAAGAATTTCTGTATGTAGGAAGGTATTCAGAAGAAGTGATGTAACACCCTTAAACCTAATGCTAGAGGAGGAGATTTGACTCATTGTTTATATTCAGTGGATTGAAAGGGATTTAAGTGCTGATTTCTACTAGAAGAAAATAGGCACCTCACCTCAAATTTCCTGACAAATCTTTTACCTTAGTAGATTGTTTATGCTGAGGGGACCAGTAAATCTCAGGCAGTAACCAAGTTCATAATCATTTGAGTTGAAAACAAAGCTGTTCATACTGTGTCTGCGCCTTCACTGTGGAAGAGAGAGAGACCAGATTTGGTTTATGATAAGCCTCTTCTTTTCTTAGGAACTAACCTCCCTATCACCCCCTTCAACCTTTAACTTCGCTTCAAATTGAAATTTGAATTCTATCTGAAAAAATGGTTGAGATTGTGCTTAACTTGCAGCCTGTAGCCAGGCTTTTCATTTAATGCATACCTAAAAATCATAGTTTAAGCAAGATTTACTGCTTGATTTGACCCTGTTGCATCATGACATCTGAAGTGATTAAGTCAGGGTGATCAGTATCTGGCGTATATCACTTGCATATGCTAGGAGTTTGGATGGTGGGTTGTGATAGTTTGTTCAGTGATACATCTCTAGAGATGACCCAACTGAAGCTTATATAGGCATTCCAAATAATTTTATCATTCAAATTTTACCAAAGTTTTTTGTTTCTAAATTCTCTGAACCAAATTTCAGCATCCCAGACCTCTTTTGAATTCATTCTAAGAGGGAATGTTATCTATAGCTTTATATTTTCAGTGAGAAGGCCCAGAAAACTGTGGGCCACTTGGCAAGTAAGGAATTGATTTCTCCACATGTGAAGGCAATGTTACCTTGTCATTTGCTTTTGTATACCCTAATCATTTTGTAGACCGATTTTCCTTACTATCAGTCAGAATGTTAGGTAAATATGGAGATTTTTCTTTGGATATCAGTGGATGTGCTTTTACTTCTATTCAGTTTCTGAGCACTGAAGCACAAGTAGTCTGGAAAGTATAAACTGATACATATAGTTTCTACATGCAAAGCTCTGTAGTATGCAAACATTTAATGCATGTTTACTGCTGTAAAAATCATTCTTCTGCACGCTGCTACAAGGATGTCAATAATTTTCCCATAAGCTTTCCTTGTTTGTTCAGGTCACTTGCAAAATTACTGGTGTAAAAGTTAATACCGATCCTTGCTTTTCTTTATTTTAATATCTGCCATGCTTTTCTGCCATGGAGTGTGAACATATTTTACGTTGTATCTAGTGTGAACAGAAGCTATCCTCATACTGATCCTTGTGGTGACCTGCTAATCTCTTCCCTTTGCCCTACTCTTATCCATTCACACGGGCCCTCTTTAATATCCTCTCTTTCCAATAAACAGCTCCTTCCCTGTGCCCGGATGTTAAGCTTTCAGATTAGGACATCAAAGACCTTCTTAAATCTCAGACAAATTGTATCTAGATCTGTTTGATATCAAACTTTATCAGATCTACATTGGCTATATTTTTAGGTGTTTTTTCCATTCTGTATCTCAATATTTCTGATATAATCCCACTTTTTCAATTCTCCAGTAAATAGGACCCTCGACATTCATGAATTTCATATATATATTTTTTGCACATTCTTGTGTTTAAATCATTTGAGCATTCTTACTAAGAAGGATGGGAAAAGAAGGTACTACAGAAGGAAAAACTTACATGTAAGAGGGAACTGGAAGAAAAGGGGGAGCAAAAAATCTTGTTCTTGATATCCCACACACAAACAGCTTATAATTAGGAATCACAGATCCATGTGGAAGGAATCTATTTGCTCCTTCATTCCATCACAGATAGAATGTAATATCCTCTTCTCTGGGTACTATACAATGTATAAAGTATGCCTGTATAAAGTATTTATTAGATATCAGTGTTTAATAGAATGGATTTTGGCTTAAAAACCAAACTGATCTGGACTATTTTGTTCATGATGACCCAAAATCATCACAGGGTCAGATTTTCCCAGTCTGAGTTAGTTGGATAACACAAACAGATCAAAAGGCCTGGATGTTCAGGGGGCAGAGCACTTACAAATTAATTATTAGGAATTCAAAAGTGCATACACACTTTCTGCTAAATCTAAGATTCTGCACTGAAACATAAAAACAGCCACTAAAACAAGCTGGAAAAAGTTATGTAAGGTTTTTTTTTTTTTTTTTTGCATATGGTTCAGTACGTTTACTTATTGTCTCGCTTGATTCTATCAGCAGGAACCAGACAAAAGAAGACCTCTTGTATATACATGCTAGACTTTCTAGTGTGATTCTCTCTTATTTCCCAATGAAGCCTTGTAAGGAACCATGACTTAAAATTCCACATCCCATCTACTTTTCCTATTTCTTGATGCCAAAAGCAGACTGAAAACTACCAAATTGTACTCCCATTTCTACAAACAGCATAAGAAATTCCAGTTTCTCCTGCTTATGGCAGCTTAGACTTTGTGTAAAGGCCACCTGAGGTCATTATGTATTACATTATCTCCCAATGCCTTTATCCTGGGAATTCCAGGAAGTCATTTATCTCATGATACAATAGCCTTTGGTCAACAGTTTGTACTCTTTGTACAAAAAGTAGATAATGGCCACTACTAACAATATTGTCATGGGAGTATGGGTTGTAAATCCCTCCCAGGAAACCGGGCAAATACTTGGGTATCTAGCATCAGTATTTGAGCTGACTTCATTGCAGGTAGTTTGTGTATGGCTCTCTGTGTGTGGCAGTGACAGTGGGATAGACACTGTGCCAATGCACATAAAGTTTGAGTGGATGTTTGCTCGCATAAACTTCACTCATTTAACCATTGCCCATATTTCTCTAATGTGGAAAAATGTGATGGAGGGAATTGTCCACAGTACAAGAATAATTTCCTTACTATTCTTGAGTGCTAATCAAGGACAGGTGACATTTTGTCACTATGAATAATATTTCGTAATACTGATGTTATCAGATTGCTGTTTAATTCTTCATCTGTCGCTTCTGACCTTATCCTAGTGCTGGCTAAACAAATACACACCCTTCCTTGCAAGCATTTATAGAACAGGCAAGGAATTGTCTTGTATTTCATTTATTCTGACTGTAATGGTCCAGTATTGTTCTTTAAAGAACCTGTTGATGTCATAATTCTGTCATCCACTTAAGTGAAAGAGCGTAGCTAAGATCTGTAGTTCAGAAGCATGCAGTATTTTGATGTTCAATTTTCTTTGTTCAACTGTGTTTTAAAACAAAAGAAAGCCAATCAAATCAGCTTCTTTCACCATTTTATGTAGTGCTTGGAGAACCTGTAAGAATGGCTTTCTTGGAGATTGATGTCTGCTGCTTAGCCTGAGCAGAATGAGTAACATGGACAAAGGGAGGGGAAACAAACACGATGTGTTACCCTACTGTCTACCCTTCCTACCCCTCTTTCTCTAAGACTGTTATTCAAAACCAGCAGGCCTGGAGACACTGTATGGATCTGGATATCGAGACCCACGATTCACACAACCTAATCTCTACTCAGCTGGGGCTTTCTGTTTGAAAATCCTTGAAGGCCTAAGGGCAACAAGCAGCAAGTGCATTGGGATTTCTGCTGGGTTTGGGCTATAAAAATCTGGACCATGAGATTTTAGGAGCCAAAAATATGACCACCAGTATGTTTCCTGGATATATTGCTGTGAAATGGGAGGGCAATTGAGCTGTTGTTTGTTATATATTTCAGATATAATAAATAAATAATTTAATAATAGTAAGATAATAAATAATAGTAAGATAGAAGCACCACCTTGGAGCATCTTTTGACTTAGTTTAAATTGAAATGGCCAGCTTAAAAGTGATGAGGTCTATGTCTCTCCAATTACTTAGGGATCTCAGAGCTGCCTTATTACACAGTCTGTTCTTTCTCAGGTCTTTCCTCCTATATATCTGCCATAGTGAAATTAATGAAAACAAAACCAAATTTACTTGTGCACACAACTCTAAGATTCCAAGATGAGAAAATGCTTTGTTGTGTTTTCACTGAGGAGATGGAAAAGAATTTAGTGATCACTTTATTTTTCAAATTTAAGCCCCAATTTAATTCTTCACAATATGAATGAACTAAAGAACAGAAATATTTTTTTTTATGTCTTTGCAACTTGTCCGATACTTTGAACTGCCTTCAGCTTGGGTAATCCAACTCTTACTGACATGATGTTACACAATGCTACATTTTGCTGGCAGCTCTAAAACTTTTCTCTTCTGGGAAGAAATTTTCTCTGCCATATTCTCACAAGAAGTATGTTTTAATATCATCTTCCTGCTTCTTTTTTCTTCTGTTCAAAGAAAAGATCAACTCTCCTTACAATTGGCCAGGAAGCATTTGTAAGAGGTTAAGTGATACTACAAATATTCCTTAATTGAGTTTAGATGCATTCCAAACATTTTTACATCAGCATCAAAGAAAACATCTTTCCAAAGATAAGAAGCTTCTTCTCATATTTCAAAAAATCATCACGTATTTTCATCAAGCTTTCAGGAATGAAAGCTACTGGACCTCAGTGTTGTCATAATAAAAAAGAAAGGTGCACACAGAAGTACTGTGATCCAAAGGTGACAAGTGCTGAACAAATAGCGCGTGAAGACTTCTTCCTACCTGACAGCATCTGTCTCCATCAGTTATTGCTCTTGTACTGGTTCAGATATGTTTGATCAACTTTCAAATGATTATCTTGGCAGGAGCAGGTGAAAGCAGTCATAATACTTTGATATAAAGTACAAGGCAGTCTGAAGGAACCTTTCATTAGCAGCTGATACTCAGTTGACAGTGAGATTTGTATGAGAGAGTAGGGATGAAAACAGCTTTCCTTCCTTTATGAGTGAGGTTTGGTCAGGGTGTGAGTGCAGTGAATTTCTACCAACTGACTTGAGTATTGACACATCTGGTATTAAGATTTCTCACTGCTAGAGGTGAGCGCAGAAGAAAAGGATTCTGTTCTTTTTTTCACCCTTAACTAGCACCTAATACTTTCAATTAACTTGGGTTTAAATTTTAAAGGCAGCTTTGAAACACACGTGCTCCTGACAAAACCAATGCAAGTATGTGAAATTCTGAAGCACCTCAATTTCAAGCAGCTCAAACTAAAAACCAAACTAAATGTTCCCAACAAAAATTTGACTGTATTAGTAGCAACAATGTTATCTAACTAACTAACTAAATAAATAACTATACATATATATATATTCCTTTGTAAATAATTTTGGCAAATTTTCATAAATTTGGCAGATTGATTGATTCCAATTTCTGTGAATTTGAATTTTCATAACTATTCTGCAAATCTTTCAAAGCCATTTAATTTCTTTCTTTTTTTGTCATCTTCTGGGTTATTTTCCTGCTGTATCCTTGTTCACTGTGTATTTTGGTGCTGCTTACCTAGTATATGTGCTGGTGATTTTGCTAGATAATGTAAGAGTTGTTTATACACATCCCAGGGTGTTCATGTAAAGTATGAGTCTTAGAAACATTCTCTGTTCATGCAAATGAAGATGAGTTCAGGTGAGTAAGTGTGAATGGCAATTACAGAGACTAGAGACCTAATTAGTCTGAATGGTTTTTGAAATATGAATACTTCATCTTTCCATTTTTAACTTGAATAATTTAATTTTATGAGATTAAAATTCTTGTCAGCACTGAAGTTGATGAGGTCATGCCAGCAAGTTATATTTTCACTATATTTTCACTATGTGTTTCATTTAAAATCTCTTGAAACCTGCTGCTTGTTTGTTCATTTTCATTCAAAGCCAAAGGCTCCATAACACACGTGAGGATCAGGCCAGTGGTGTACTTTTACATCTTTAATGTCCTCTTTTTGGCATTCTTCTGTCTCTTTTTGTTAAATTTCACACCCCTTCCATTTCTTCTGCGTCTTTTAATTGCATCCATCCCTTCATCTGATCCTTTACAATATCATTTGATCCTAAAATTTCAGGGATGTAACTTAGCTTAATCAGTTGCTGTGGCTTAGCTGAGGTGCTGACAGTTTTTTCTCAGCATGTTTTGTGAAGAATAAAATCACATTTCGTCCTATTTGATCAAATATTCATATTTATTCACTCTTATAACCCTTTAAAATACTCTCCATTAGGGATAAAGGGTTTTTTTTTTTTAATTTTTTTAGTAAATAAACGCTTTTTCTTTTATATTTGTAATTTTTGCACTTTCTGCATTCAGTTTTTTCATTGAGACTAATACTTCAGTTGTTATGAACTGTCAAGAGTACATGTATCATGGGGTATGAATATTGCTTGGAGAAGATGAGCTATGCTTTCATAGGTATGGTACAGAACACATGATCTGAATTTACCATGCCATGTGTGTATCAGACTTGTTTTATCTCCTCACTTGAATGAGAGATAACTAGACATAAAAATAATTTCTGTACACACAGTTAGATTCTTCTGTCCCTATATAGCTTTTTAATGCTAAAAACAGTAACTCTCAAAAATAATTTACATTTTTTGCAATGACTTCTCAGTTGTTTCTGCAATGATTCCATACTCTATTTTGGATGCTTTGGCACAATAATCTTCAATAAGGATATGAAAGTAGAGCTCTTGTCCTGTGTCAAAAGGTAGCTACAGCAAATAGAAGAAACTAAAATTCTTACTAATTGCCTCCTACCAGCAGCATCCTCAACAAAGTATTCCTTTAGAGACAAAATCACTAGGGGCTAGAAGGCCTCAGCACTTTTGCTGCTCAGGTTTATAGTGAATGTCTGATTAAGAGCCCTGATAACTCCAAAGTTTATTATCTTAGTTGTCCATTTTTGTGGCCTTTGTTCACTTGCAAATCATCCTCCCTTGTCCTGACAAACTCATGAAGCAGAAAGGAGTGTACAAGCAAAAGCCTTCAGTCATTTAGTTTTGTGTTTCCTGTAGTAATGAGGCTGCATTGTTGAGTTCCTGTTGTTTGGTTTTGTTTTTTTTTTGGTATTACACTGCTTATCTGTAGTGTAGTGCTCAGATCAGCTGCTGAAAATCAAACATACGGAACTTTGTATGGCTCCTTATGCAATGGGAGTAAATAAACGATTAAATCTTTTCCAAATCCTTATCAATGTTCCCTTGATACAAGTCTAGTTTCCAGTTGCACTGACAACCATCATGAAAACAATGAAAGGGATCTTAAAAACAGGAAAAAAAAACCCAAAACGCTGCACAGTGAATAGTTTCCTCCCTACTCCCTGCTGGTAATCAGTGATACCTTGATCGTTCCCAAAGCAGAAGATTTGAAGTACACCTTCAGGAGTTTCGTGTGAAGCTAAAGCACTGTAGAGTAATGGCAAGGCATGGCAGTGATAGCATAGACATGGAAGATTTCTGCAGCAGAAAGTTTGCCATTAAAAGCTGTTTTCTTTCACGTGCCTTTACTTCAATAGGATATCCTTTTACCTGCTCAGCTGAAGTGATCAATGCTGATTACAAAGCAATAAAACATATACCTTCTCTTCCTCAGAATTACATCCAGCATTGTCCTCCACAAGGCAGAAGTTACATCTCAAACATATGCAGTTGCTGCCACACTCTTGGGATTATGCTACATGCTGTAGGACTGGTGAAGTTTAGCTAGATTTCTTCCTTTATTTTACCATGTCGCTTTTCACCTCTAATGTTGACTGCAAGGAATTTTCTTTTATTTTCATATTAAAAACTGTAACTCTCATGAATAACTTCCTCTGAGGAAGGACACATGAGACTTCTTTCTCACAGTTTCTGTACTTAGAAGTGTAAGGGGTAAAGAAAGATCAGGCAGAAAATTTAAATGACACAACTTGCATAGTCTAAAATTGTTAATCTCGTCAGAAAAGCTAATTAAAAGCCTCTGTTTTCACTAAGTGGCTATTCATACTCTGTCTTATTCTAAAAATGACATGGGTATGGGGATTAGTGAGTGACTTCATTATCAGATATCTGCCATCAAATAACTGACCAAGATGCCCAAACTTCAGCAAAGCACTGTTTATATTTTCCCAGCTGGAGCACGCATTCCTCAGCTCTCAGAAAGCACGGAGGGAAGTAAACCACACTTCCAATCTCATTTACTTTCTCCTTTCCCACAGGAGAGAATCACTTTGTTGAGAGAAAAGGTGGTTAGAAGTTAATTGCAATTTAATTACTCCACATGTGTATGTTTGCAGCTGAAGGAAATGACAGCCTCTCAGTTACTATCTTCAAGCTTAAGAAATGGTCCAGTGAGCTTTCAAAAGAAGTCTGTAAAATTGGAGTGTGCTGTTTACACATGCGGCCAAGTAGTCTTGCCCTACAAATGTGATGGGATGATGTTTTCTGGGGAATGGTGTTGTTCCTCTAAGATATCTGAGATCAAGCTAGATATTTTCATCAGTCGGTCACCAAAACAAATGGAAATATTACTTGTTTTTTAAACCATTTCTGTGGTGGTGACATGTAGGATATGATCTTCTTTCTTCCAGGTGCTATTGTGATACAAAATAGAATAGCAGATCCTCACCAAAAGAAACTGAATTCTTAAATATTGTCTTTAAGGGGCAAATTTTCAGCCACACCTCTAAAAGTCTGATCTATTTTATAGCGATAGTCTGCTTTGAAAATAGTATAGCAATTAGGTTGATAAAAACTGCCTTTTAGCTATTTTTTATTGTGCTGTTAACTTGAAAATACCGTTGCTGTAATATGATATTTATTATTAAAATTAGTTGGCTTAATTTCATAGGGTTGGATGTAACTGAAGTTTACAGAAGCTTCAGTAATAGAGTTGAAATATTTATCTGAATTCAAAAACAGGTGTGTTAGTATAGGACTGTGGTTTACTAAATATATCTGTACCAAGGTGGTGTGAAAAAGTGTGTTAAAACATAATGCTGGAATCAGCACTTTCTGAGGAAGAATGTTGGGCAGTAGTTACAGCACAGAATTGAGATTTTTTTTGTTGTTGTTATTGTTTACTTTGTAAGATGTTTTAAATTCTTGTGTGAAAAGGCCTATCTAAATGCTAAGTATTGTCTCATTCCCATTTCTTCCACCAGCTCCTTGTTTGACCTAGGACTAATAATCACTTAGCTTTTGTATGGCTGAGTTTACTCATTGATTTGTTCACTATGAACATTTTGTCAGAGGTGTCTCTAAGTTCCATTTCTCTTTGAATCTGCTGCTAAAAAGCTTTATTTTAGTAACTATCAAGTTTCTGAAACAACAATGGCATTGTAGCTCAAACAGAAGACCATTTTTATAGATTCTTGTATAAAAAAGACTAGGCCTTGCATGTGTTTTACAGACATGTTTTCTGCTTCATATATAGAGATGGGGAAGTACTGAAATCTGCAGCTAGAATTTATGAAATGTAAGAGGAACTGATTGTGATACAACCAGTTCAAGTAAAAACAGTGCTGTCAAGACTCCAAAGCCTATGGGCTACATATTTTAATCTGTAAAACTGACAAAATGTAATCTTGGATGCACCTGAAGAATAATTTGTCCCTACCTGGAGAGAATTCTCAGGGCAGGTGGCAAGAGTAATGTTTTGTACTTACAATGCCTTTCTGCTGGGATAGCTCTTTGTGGTGCATTTTACAGATGAGGAAATGGAAATACAGTGCAATGCTGCAAAGCAATTAGACAACAACGGACATCTTTATTATGAATGATGATAACTTAGAATTAAACATTTGCTGACTTTATGCTGGCCTTTGGAAGAATTGTTTCTTTAAGGTCATACAGCAAGCAGTTAAAGTTATCGGGATAACTCTCCCTGCTCTGTTTTCTTCCTAGATCTTTTCCAGGTAATAACAGCAGAGATGAGAAAATGCATCATTAGAAAAGAACAAACCTAACCAGAAGGTGGTTTGTGTTTTTCTCTTCTAGAATATGATGTTTTCCGTCTTAACTAATACTACGCATGTGAGAGACACTGATGGTCATGGAAGAGACTGAATTGTAAAAAAAAATGCAGGTAAAAAAATACATAATCACATAATATATAATGCACAACTTAAAGCTGAAGAATGTATTTATTATGCTCTTCTATATGCTTAGTAATGATGATTAGCACTTTGTGCCTGCAGTTATATGAAATAAATATGTGCATTTGCTGTACAATTCCTGCAGGCCAATTATTTTGTTGCAAAAAAAGTATATACATTTCAACAGACCCTTAATAATGTTATTCTGTTTTTGTAAAGAAGCTGTGAATTGTTCAGCACTGTGTATTTGCACAGCTAGGTAATATTACTAATATCAAGTTGCCTTAGAGTCGGGTTTTGGAAGGGACCAAATGGTTTCTGAAGGTGTTTTTTTTTTTTTTTTTGACAGGATTAAAGAATGTAAAGGGCTATTTGTACTAAACAGATTAAGCTGCTAGTAAACATGTCCCCTTTAAATTAAGTGGTGGTGAAGACAAAGGAAGTGCTTTGTTGTTGTCAGCTGGATTTGTTTTTAAGTCAAATGGGCAAACAAGTTAAACATCAGTCCTCTTTAAATCCCTAATGGCTGTGCAGATTAAATCTGAAAAGGTCTGTAAAATGAGTCAAAAATTAAATTGCTTTACTTGTTTTCCGTTTACTTTGGTTAAAGCATTTTTCTTCTTCCTTTTTTTCCTCTGATCCAGCTTTACAGAACTTTGTTTTCAACCTGCATTAGCATACAAATATTAAACAAGAATTTCGTTTCTCCACAGTCTTGTCACTTGTGATGAATACATCCTTGCTCGGTAAGTGCTGGTGACACATTATTGTGGCAGCTTCTGCCTCTCAACAGAAGGATAATTAATCTTGCTATCAGCACTCTTGAACGGAGGTAGCTAGTTCAAAGTTTTATTCCATAGAGCTGCTTTGTGTGGGGTGGGATTCCTTCATCTGAAATAACTGCCTATGAATTGTGACCTTCCTGTGATTAGCTGTTCTTTAATGCTGGGAGTGTTGATCTTTGTGGGAACAGAAATACCGTACAGACCTTGTGTTTTTCTGGTCAGGCACTAATAGACTGGGTGGGTGCACCATACTACTATAGAATCATAGAGACCAGCAGTCAGCCATCAGCACCATGCCCACTCACACAACCCATTGAACTATGTCCCTCAGTGCTAGAAGCAGAGGATACCAAGAGCTCACATATCCTTGTATCAGTGTGGAATGAATTCGAGGTAATGTGCTGTGAGTTCACCTTCCATCCTACAACGGTAATTTGTATGGTTTGGTTTCTGCCAGGAATAGATCCTGGGTGAACGTATCACTTACACATCCCAACTAGGAGTGTGAAAACTCGATGGCTGCCGGATTCAGAAGTATTGGAAAAGGGACAAAACTAGAATTGTGTGTTCACAACGTTTTCCTCCCATGAATTTCAGTATTCTCACAGCTTTGTAATGGTGAAAATTAACCAAATTTTATGGTGAAAATTAACCAAATTAATTTAATGGTGAAATTTAACCAAATTAACCAAATTGAATTTTCATTCTGTTTATTAATGATAAAGAAACATAACTTCAAGCATATTAAAGGGGTGTTGATTGAAGGTCACAGAGATGTTAGCTATGGTGTCCTGGCTAAATTCCAGTTGGCTAATTACAATTTGCCTTCCTAAAACTCCCTTGCGGTTTCATTATCTAGTTTGCTACCTCTTTATTTTTTTATTTATTTATCTTATAACTGTTAGTAGTACTGCTTTCTTTCTGTTGAAGAACTTTCACTACTGAATGTGTTGGTTCATCAGGATGCAAATGACGAAGCCAACTTTCTGCCTCTTTGAATAGAGTGTCAGTAGTACAAGTAAAGAATTTAAGGGTCAATACATCTACCTGCAGTAAAAAATCAACAATTTCATAACATCATATTGCAATATGTGATTGTGACTGTTATATGCTATACTAGAATCGGATGGCACTCATATGGAAAGGAGTACCACCCCGCTCCTTTCTTCCAGTTATCTATATTATTTAATATAATTTCATTTTTTCCCCAAGCTATTTCCTTTTTGAAATTCAAATTCATTATTCCTGTTTGCCTAGTGCTGTCTACCCTTCCAATGGGCATTCTTATTCTTCCAAAATCTGTTGAACGAAGTGGGTTGGATGAACAGTTTCATGAGTGATACAAGCTCCTTGTCTCAAATCTGTGCCTTTTTCCGAAGGCTACCTATCATCCCGGGATCATGCTATGAAAAATATAGGAATATATTCTATATGGTGGTGCAGGATAATATTGCCCTCTGTTGCAGCCAGAACTATGGTCAGGCTTCTCAGAAAGATGGGTTATGTACTCGGTTATAACTCAGACAATCATGTTGCAGCTTGCAGAGTTGATTCACAGCTTGTGTTTTGCATCTGAAATAGTCTTCACTTCTAAAATGAGGCTCACATCGATAGTGTTGCCTAGTAGTAACAGCTGAGTGAAAATAACATGAAACTACCATAATGTTTGCATTTTGAGTTATATTTAGAAAGAATGAGCCAAACCTGCTATTGCTAGAACCAACATCATGTCAGTACAGTTATGAAAGCACTGATCAATCCTAGCTAAGAACTTGATTAAAGGCTGAGGTAAGACTTGTTTGTGGTCAGCACTGACTTTAATGTTACTGTGTAGCCCTGATTTTCACTTACTGAAGGTCCACCATGAGGACTGTTGGCGAAGTAGTGAGGCAGCTATATGGAAATGTGTTCAAATGCAGTTGAAATAATTTGCTCCAGAGATTAAGTCTAAGCTCTTCGTTGGAAAATGGAAGGAAAATGATTTATCAATTATTCAGGATGTTTTCTTTGTATAAAACATTGAGGTTTTCTGTAAGTTTACGTGTCTCAATGTACTGTTTTAGTTAAACTATTAAATGTAATTAGAAACCAAAGGTAAATGGCATCTCAGTGAGTCAAGAAAGCCACAGAAGCACAGAGTAGTGTCTGTAGTGTCTGAGCACTGTCAGCTCCCACTGATGCTCATCTAAAGATGATTAGCTCTTTACTCTCACTTCAGACTGATTCCAACAAATGATCATTTACCTTTTGCTAAATGTGAGGCAGCATTTGCTTGACAAACTGCAAAGTGCGAGCTTAGAGAGAAGCAGGTAAAGATTCACTACAAAGGGGCTGTCAAAATACTTCTAAAATATGCTGTCATAATCTTTAACATTGTATTAATAAGCCTATTAATATCTAAGAGGTTTTTTTTTTTTTTTTTTTTTTTTGTCTTGAGATTCTGTTAAGAACATCAGTGTTTAAAATGCTATCCACACAGGCTTAATGCCAGGGAAAGCAATCCCATTAAATTGGACCTCATAAATATTTCATGAGGTCCAATTTAAAATTAATCTTGGCGTGAAGCCAAACCAGGCAGTATATTTGCTACTGTATTAAAAAGAAGCAGAAGAAGCAGCAGATGAGGTATTTTTTCACAATAGTAATCTGACTGGATTTTTGCACAATACTGACAATATTTTTAATAATACAGTTGTTAGTTTTGGCAGGAAGGAATGTATGTCTTTCATCACCTGTTTATGCAAGAATCATACTGCAACTAGTATATTTTAAATGGCATCATTCTAGATGTTTTTTTTTCAGTGATGAAATCCCTGTTTTCTGTTGTTTTTTTTTCCCCTCTTGTTAATTGAAAGAAAATGGACAGCTCTATAACTGAACTGTGAGAATGTAAGTTACTTTGGGAAAGGGCTATGAGGCTTTCAGTTTTCAAAGGGGATTTAGGCAGGTAAGAGATTTTCAACATAATTTAAGTTTGAAGTACCTTTGTCTACTGGGAACTCAAGTTTAAGTTTTTAAGTCATTTTGACAGGATTGTGAAATTTACTTCTGGTCACAGAGCTGATGGGCAAAATGGAAGAGTTGTGATTCAATAGCAATTGAAAGTAGACAAAAATATATACCTAGGTATGATCAAAATCTGATCAAAAAGCTTTTTATGTTTCAGAGACAATGTGTCCTGATTCAATGCCTCTTTGAGTCAATTAGGGTTTTAATTGGTGGATACAGAATCAGAAGGCATAAGCATAGAAAAGGCAACTCATTTGCTTTGCTCATTTAGGAGATCAGATGGTTCTGGGGGACTGCCTGATGGGAGAAGTATTTAGGCTGCAAGAAGAATTATTGAAATACAGTAAAAGTCTCCTACTCTTGGCACTAAGCATCAAATGAGGTCTCTAAATAATTGCTCACTTTTGGACAAGAATATTGGAAGATTCTTTTTTGTCTTTCATATTTTGCTTGTTCTTCTAATCTGTGACCAAATTTCAGTCTCAAGAATTTCCCTAATACATTTGAAAAACACTTAAGTCTAAGTGTGAGCAAAGGGAATAAATAATAAATATAACAACAGTATAAGAGCTTGAGTAACAGTTTTTGCTGTGTTGCTTTGAAACTGGTTAAAGAATAAATGATTCTATGATTCCATGAAGTAAAGAGCCTTTTAGGCTGAATAATTTCTGGGAGACACTGGTAAGGAACAAGATTACAGGGTGTTTAGAGATGTGCGTTTCAATAAGGAGCAATCACCATTCATATGCATACGTTTCATTTAAATGCATTATATAGCTAGCAGATTGGAGGCAATCCTGAGACACTGAACATAATTTATTTGGATTTGAAGAAAGCCTTTCCTTTTGTGCCTTACAATGGATTTGATTTACTAAGTCAGGAGATGTAGTGGAAGCAAATTCAAATGGACTTGCATTTGGCTGAGCAATATTATCACTGTGGAAATGGACAAAGGTAATATGTAGGAAGTGACGTGGGGTTTGGTTCACTGAGTGGTTGCCTGGAATTGTTGTTTAGAAATAACAGAGTAAAGGGGAAAGAGGTGGCTTTTTCAAATATTAATTGTGCCTTCTGTCTTAGAGATGAGTTGCATTATCTTGTGCAGATACTTCTCTACCCCATTGGTTATAGATGGAGCTTAGAGACCTAGTTTGAACTAAATGCCTCATCTGATTTTATTTTTCCTGTGTGTATTATATTAGCCAACTGTCTATTTCATTGGTTACAACCACTGAGAGGCCTAAAAGCCAGTTGAATTAATCTAGACTCTTCTCTTGTGGATTCTTGTCTGAATCCTCTGGCCTCGTTGGACGAAGAGAAGGAGGTGAAATGCCTTCTGTCAAGGAACAGTTACCGTCACAAAACACTGCATTCACTGTCAATACTGGGTTGGTTATGAAGGGCAGTTATGTAAAATGATTCACTTACGTGCAGTAGTCTCAAACATCTGAATTTAAGAGTCAGTAAGGTGTGTTTCCTATATTGCACAGCCTGGTGTCATCTGCAGACTTGCTGAGGGTGCACTTGATTGCTCTGTTGATGTCACTGATGGAGATATTAAAGAGTGTTGGTCCTAGTACTGGAACACCACTTGTCACTAATCTCCATTCAGATGTTGGCCACTGCACTCTAGATATGATATTGCAATTGGTTCCTCATCTGTTGAAAAGTCCACCCATCAAATCCACATAATTCTGGTTAAGAAAGAAGGATGTTGTGGGGAGACTGTGTCAAAGGCCTCACTGAAATCCAGATGTTTGACTTCAGTAGCTCTTCCCTTGCCCTTGGTACAGTTATACCATCAAGAAGACCACTAGGTTGGGCAGGCAGGACTTATTCTTGGTGAAGCCATGCTGGTTGTCTTGCATCACCTTCCTCACTTCCACATGCCTTAGCATAACTTCCAGGAGGATCTGTTCTGTGATCATCCCCAGCAATGGTGAGGGTTAGAGGTCAGTAGTTCCCTGGGTTGTCCTTTCTACCCTTCTTAAAAAGATAAAGATACACCTATTCTCTAGACAATCAACTGTTTTCAACCTCTTTTTCTTGCTCCTTTCTTCTTAGAATTCTCTCAACCCTTGAGCCATGAGTTAAGAGCTTCCTCAGTTATACTAAAGACTGATGAGCTTGCAGTGATCGAGTGAAGGTGTGAGCTCATGTTTTGTTAAAGAAAAGATCTGTTGAACTGTGGCATAAAGAAAACCTAGCTGGATATACAAAGAAGAAAATAAATGAAATAGATTTCATAGTATAACTTAGAGTTAATAGAAGGACAAATCTGCTGTAATCCAAAAGCTCACCTGCTTGAAACAACGGAGGACTGGATAGGATGGAATCTATCAGTTAAGAATGAGATGAAGATACTTCACCAAGTTGACTGTATATGAGACAAGGTATTTCCAGTAGCAGTAAAGTCTATTAATGCCATTACAAAAAGCATTGTTAAAGCCTAATATTAGCAAATTCAGTGTGGCAAGTAACTATGATTTCTCTCTGAAAACCTATCAAGAGAAGAAAACACCAGAGCAATATAATCTATGGAATAATGTCGGCATTTACACAAAAGGTTTTAATTGTCCATGAGCGAGGCTGGCAATATGAACAGTATTTCTAAGTATCAGTATGCTCTGGTGCCACTTCCTGTTGCAATCCAAGGGGAGACTAAAAAATTAAACAGATTTATGATGGAATGTAATACGTTTATAAAAGCATATGATGCTTTTATAATAAATAATAAATATGCTTTTATATGATGCTTTTATAATAAATAATAATAAAATTATTTGAATGTTATATATAAATTTAGTGAGATTTAGGGCAAGCTATGCATATGGAGTAAAGATTAAACTATTTTTAACGGTTACAACATATAATGAGAAAATTCTCTGAGAAAAGGTAGAGGTGCCCTTAGAAGTGTGACTTGATGATATTTTGTGAAACTCTGGAGTTGATATTAGAGAAACCTGGCATTGTATGAAAGCACATCAGCATTCCATTCAAGTTGTCATGCTCTCTTTTCAAAAGGAGACTTTTATCTTTTACCTTCAGAAGGGAAGCATGTGATTTTTGCAACCAGGTGCTTCTGACCACATGCCAATATTATTAATATCAACACATTAATAGTAATATTAGAATATTATCCACAGTGTAAAGAGACCTACATAGCATTTGCAATTCCACGTGTTAATGAGCTCTGGGGATAAGATGGAAGTTGGAATAGATTTGTATATAGCACGAAGTGTCCTGTTATCATACCACCATTTCTCTATTATATGTAGTAAGATTAATTCCAGGTTACCACCACACAAAGTTGAAAGCATTATTGTCTTTGGATATATATTTTAGGGTTTTTGTTTTGTTTAGTTTTGAACAGAAGGAACTTGCTTGATTCTAGGTAAGACTTTCTGTAGAAATAATAGAACTGCAACTCATTGGTATCCTATTTATGAACTATATCTGAAGAGGTATTTAACTGAGAGTAGTGGTTCTGCCTAGTTATAAAAGCTCTACAATGCGTATGAGATACTGACGATGTATAGAATAGTATCAAGGTGTTAGGTTTTGGAAGTGATTTTGATTCAGTTTCAGTTCTGCTAGTGCTTTACCATAGGTTCTATCCTTTCTCTCTTTGGAGCTGGTAGTTTTAAGAATGAGAACACTTCAGAGTATTGGGGTTTGAGACTCTGGTAGCTGTGTTATACACTAATTATTTAGGTATGTAATGTGCTCACAAAATGAATATTCATCAGTTATCAATGGCACATCTAGATTCAACCAATATTTTAATTTGGGTGGACTTTATGGTGTGAGATTTTCTGTCTTTGAAATTAAGTTTGCTTCTCTCTTCTTCCTACTCTAAAGTAGACCAGCAAACCACATTACCTTTTAACTGGTTTCCTCTGCAAGTATATTTTTAGATTGGGCAGTGTTGTTACCTATTATTTATTTACTTAATCTCCTTTTATTCCTTTTACAGATAGATGGTCCCTATGTGTTCTGATGCATTTTCATTTCCATATACAATCCATCTTTCTTAATAATAATAAATAATGGTATATGTCTTAAGACATAAAGATAGTTATTAAAATACGTGTTTGCTAGAAAACATCCTTGATTTAAATGAATAAATAAATAGAATAAATAAAATTGTTCTCGTGCAAAATCCACAAGTGGGTTTATGTTAAGTTAATATGAAATGTTAAAACATAATAGATGGAAAGAAAAATTTGGACTCATTCATTAGATATATGAAATCTACGATGAGATTACAATTAGACCTAGTAGAAAGCAAACTACTGCCTGCATAGACAAGCTTAAGTTACTGTGGAGAGGCTATTTGTTAGCCTAGTTTCATGGTTTTCATATAGTATAGAAAAATGAGCGTTCCCAACAGGAGTGAAATGACTTTTGAACTCCAGAATCTCCAATTTGAAATTGCATTGTTCTTCAGCTGTGAATTGGAATAGACAGGTAATACAATGCCATGTTAATTGTATCAAGGAGGCATTTTTATTAATTTGGAATGCTTACAAAATGCTTTTAGTCTGGATGGTAATCAAAGCTCTGAGATTTGAACTAATGTCAAACCCTTAGGACAACTTCTTGGTATCACCACATGCATGATGTCTGTAGAAATCTCCAAAAATCTAGCAAATATCATGTGTGCAAGGAGTTTGGAATATCCGAAGCATTCTTTTGGTTCCCCAGTGGTAAATTATAATGGATAATTATATGTTCATTTTTACAAATATGAGTGGGTAAAAATCTTAGCTTTGATAAGTGGTTATGTGAAAGTCAATTTTCAGTGTATCTGCTTCTAAATGTTGAAAGGGTTTTAGGGGACTCCATAAATGTTCTCTAAGTAATTGTTGATCATTTCTTCTTATATAAGAATTTATTCCCAAAGTTACATTTTCTGCCAAAAATAATATATAAATGCTTAAAAATGAGAGAGAGATGGACTTTTCACACAGTTTGACTGTGACAGGACAAGAGTGAAAGATTTTAAAATAAAAGAATGGAAATTTAGGTTAGATGTTAGCAGGAAATTCTTTACTCAGAGTGGTGCAGCACTGGAACAGGCTGCCTAGGGAAGCTTTGGATGCCCCATCTCTGAAAGTGCTCAAGGCCAGGTTGGATGAGGCCATGGGCAGCCTGATCAAATGAGCATGAACCCTGCTCGTGACAAAGAAGTTGGAACTGGATGATCTTTAAGATCCCTTCCAAACCAAGTCATTCTATGATTTACCCTATTTAAGACCACATCAGCTGTAGATACTTATCCAAAATTCAATAGCATGTTATAGGTAAGGCAAGATAGATCCATGTTATGCACCTATGCTAACCTGAACAGCTTATATTTCTAGTAATGTTGAAGTTTTTATTCTGTAGACGAAGGAGAGGGAGAGAATTTGGTAAATAATTGACTTTCTTCCAGACAAATTGGGTGGTAGAAAGTAAGGAATATACGTGAAAGGTGGTGAGAAGGGTAGGTTTGCCAGAACTAAAACATGTAGGAGGAGATGAAAGTAGAGATGTGACTTTGAAAGAAAGCTTTGAAAGAAAGAAGAAACATAGATGTGGGAGATTTGAGGATACATACTGAAAGAGAGGAGTTGTAGGGAGCTGAGTTTCAAGTGCAACTGAGCTGGAAGGATTGAGAAGAACAAGAATGTATTATGGAAAATAAAAAATTAAGTCTTAGGCAGTAAGGACGAAAAATACAGGCACAGCTGGAGATCTAGAATATGGAGGAGCTTCAGGGTCTGGATATGAGGACTCCACAAGGGAAAATGATGGGATTTCAACAATAAAAAAGTCCAGTGCCATTAGAAGAAGCATCAAGGAAAAGAAACGTGGTACTATTCACATTGGGTTACAAGAAATGAATTCACAGGAAATTCTGCCCAAATGTGTGTGGGAATTTCTTCACAGTAAGGATGATGGAACAGGCTGCCCAGAGAGGTGGTGGAGTCTCCTTCTCTGGAGACATTCAAGATCCACATGGATACCGACCTGTGCAACCTGGTCTAGGGAGCCTGCTTTGTCAGGGGAGTTGGACTAGATGATATTTAGAGGTCCCTTTCAGCCCCTACAGTTCTGTGATTCTTTGAATTTTAATTAAATGCCCTTAACCAAAGACAATTTTCCTACTGGGGTGCAATACTTCAGGATTAACAATACAATAAAAAAAAAATAAAATACAGACATCCTAGCACTAACAAGATTTGTAGAAGGTGAAGTAAGACCTTTTGGCTAGGAGAAGAGGTTGTTTCAGGCAGACAGATAATTAATCTGAAGGAAATTGTCTGACAGAAAATCAAAAGAAGAACTTCAGAATGCAAACTGAGAAATGTTACTGTTTTTTACCAGTTCTACCTTTCCTGAAGATTTCTGAGAGACATTTATTCCACCAAGCTGTTGCTACTATGTTAATTATCTGCAGATACAGGAGCATAGTGATTAGTATTTGTAACAGATGTAATTGCCTCTTAGGGAAAAGTGGTTGACAATCTGCAATTTGAATTTTGTTTTTAAAATTGTTTAATTAATTTATATTTTCCTTTAAAGCAGTAACAAGTTGAATCTTAATCTCAATTTTCAATCCTCTAGAATTTTAGTTTCATTTTGTTTTGCCTCAACTCTGTTTTGATGAATTAACACACAGTTTGAGAAACCTCATATCTATTTAGAAGGGGATGGATTTTTTGTTTAGTTTCACAAAGTAATGTTCTGTGTTTGTTTGTGATACGTATACGTTGACTTTATATTTAATCTAAATCACCACATCAGGAAATGATCTAGAACAAAGTCCCCCCGTTATAAAATGGTAACATTGACTTAGTTCTTCTGAAAAGAAAGTATTGATTTTTTTGAAAATAACTAGAAAAGAAAGGAAGAAAGGTGCTCAAAATTAAGTGTAGGAGTTCAGTATCTTCTGTGTTCCCCGTGTGTTTTTTTAGCATCTTACACAGATTTTATTTACATTTCCCTTTCTTGTAATTACAAAAGGACTATGAGAAAGTCAGTGACTTTTGAGGACTTCATCATAATACCTTACTTCTATAATTACTTTGACTTAAATCAAAAGATTTACTCTACTCTGAAAATAAGTAAGACTTACTCAGCCTTATCACACATATTTATCAGCACAGTTATGTTTTAAAATGTTATAGGCTGTAGCAATTTCAGTCTTCATAATTTATGATATTATAGTATAAGCTCTTTTTTGCCTGGAGCTCTATAATTTATTTATGTGTGTTTTTATTTACATAACATTTATTACTTAGGAAAGATTCTTCAATGTCGGTAGTGCTGAGGAGCAGCAACATGGAATGCATGAACAGAGGAGTGGTTTTCAGGTATGTGATCTTCTTTGAGATCACCTTACCAAGCTGGTTCCCAGTGGTGTCCAGAAATTATTCATTCGTTCTTATAACGCAGTATATTTCCATTTCAGCAAACTGCTATGTAACTGACATGCTTCCAGCATGCCCTGTGTGTGCATATTTAGCATTTGGTCTTCAGCTGATATCAGTAGGAATACATGACTCAATTTCTGTCCATCTATGCAGAAGTATAAAGCCAGAGGAAAGGGAAAATGTAGAAATATGAGTTTGGTATTGATGAACATAGTTGTGAGATGTCAATTTTTTCAATCTCTTCCATTCTGTTCTCTATGAACATTCAGAGCTGAGCAAAATGGAGCTGTAAATCTCGAAAATAGTACCAGAGATTGTAGGCTCATTGCTTGACGCCTCCATGAAACGTATCCTCTAGTGCAAAACTGCATCAACATTATCTCAAGCATTAAAGAAACAAAACTTAATTGCTCTTGATTTGAAAAAGTTAGCAGTTCTTAATGTGAAAGTCGGTAGCTGGATTCAGTGAGGTAACTCCCAGGAATCTAACTAGAGTCTGCAAAACTGCAGTGTAAGTTTATCTATAATGTGAAATCTATGAGTCTGCTCCCAGTTTTTAGGACATTTTCCTTGCATCGAGCAGAACTTCTAGCATGCACCTACAGGTCTAGAGCAATCACTTGAAACACTAAAAGGGGGAATGGTTCTTACGTTGAGTCTCTGCTTAACGGCTCTCAGCACAGACAAATCTTGTCAGTACATGAGATTGTAGCCACCGTAGACACATCATCATAATGAAAATCTTACACTTACTCTGTATCTTAAACCTCAATTGGATATCAGAAGTTCTCAAAATATGATCAATAAGCTAGCCTTAAAATATGACATACTGAAGTACAGTGTAGTGTCTTGCTTTTAAAAATGAATGAGATCAATACGTTTTGTTTAGATGTCCACAATCATGGAATTGATTAATCTTTAATTCTGAAAGGTAAGTGAAAGTGCCTGAAACATTTAATATCATAATACATTAAGACTATCACTATAAACTCAGTAAACTCTATGCCCTAGAGATGCCAGGCAGGAACGTGTTTATCATTGGTAATGCTTGTTAGTCTGAAGGTAGTGTTTTGTCTGCAGGTCATGTATCCAGCATGACACATTAACATCACTGGATTTCTTTTTTGTATTGATGATTGATGATTGCATGGTATTCAAGAGTGACTTTTGCTTTGACTTAGCTAGGAAGTGCATTGTTGGCTTCCACACTTATGTATGTCTTGCAAATTGTGAATTCAATAAGTTTGTCCTTGTGTTTTGGCACTATAATTTTAGGTGGTACCTTGGTTTGAATGTGATGACTGAGTAGGAAGGTTTTACTAAGAAGCTGGTATTGCAATAAAAAATATATTACTCTTGTCTTAAAAGGAGGCCAACATCAGAAGCCGTTCAGTCAGCTCTGTGCTGAATAATGGAAATGTTGTATGGTATTCAGCAGGATTTTTTTCCAGTCAGTGTGATCACAGCTGTGAATAGATACTAGCCCAATTCAGCCAGGATCC
Organism: Callipepla californica brunnescens; assembly: GCA_023055505.1. Taxonomy (NCBI): domain Eukaryota; kingdom Metazoa; phylum Chordata; class Aves; order Galliformes; family Odontophoridae; genus Callipepla; species Callipepla californica. The sequence continues at coordinate 509,479 of JALIRH010000109.1, read as the reverse complement.
AGTGATAAGTTATCACTACTGAAAATGGAGAGAACTTCTGTGTCAGACAGAGTGATGCAGTAGGGAACATTGCATTTATACTACTTGTATCAGGGAAGGAGACAGTCCCACTTTACAAACTTGCCTTAGCTTGAAATGTTTCTGGAATGCTTTCTTCCTGAAGTGGGAAGTATGTATGCAATTATAGGTGGTGGTGTAGGATTTGTACCAATCTGAAGCTAAGATGTTAAAAACAACCAGCTAATTTTAGTAAAAAACACCAAATAAAGAGTGATGTCCCAGCATAGCGTGGCTCCAATATAGCCTTAATAATCCTTCTAAATAGTATTTTTGTTTTGAAAAATGTAATTTTAGGTGAGTCAGACCAATTTGCAGATCTAGGTTAGAGTGAATGTTTTTTCTTAAAGAAACTATTAGGAAAAAAAAGAACCATACTTCATTGTAATTGCATAGTCATGCCTTATATACTTTACTACCCATGCCAAGAGTTGAGAGCTTATTTGCTAATTGTAGATGAATATGCTACTTAATTAATTAGGTGCTATAAACCCCCAATTGTATGTATCTATCATAATGATTTAATTTATAGTGATACATTTGTCTGGTTAATTTATTGTCCATAGAGGGAGGTAAATCACAGTATTTATTTAAGGCATCTGATTTAAGTATGGTTCAGAACAGCAGAAGTTAGGAACTTCAGCGTCCTGTGATAATGGAGGCAGGTAACTCCAGAGGGCAAGTGAAAGCCTATGCATCTGGAGAGACAAACACACTCCTTGTGAGCAATAGTGAAGAAATAAGATTCACTTATGAAGTAAGATGAGTACTTGTAACCAGGAATTCTCAGGAGGTGTCAGAGGCTGGGATTCAATTAATCCTAGACTTTTTGTGTGTCTGTGCACACCTATGCTTGGCTTTTCTCTGCGTGCAGCTCCTGTTAGATATGGGACTGTCCTCGGCCCCACCAGGTGACAGTCATTGGTCTTAACTGGTGTACTGACAGAGCTGTGTTGAATACACCTCACTCAGTGTTCTGAAAATCTGATTCCTTCTTGATGAAGTTTGATTGCTATTTTGTACACTTCTTGAGACAGCACGTAGCTTGCTTATTTTCTCTCTTTTATTGTTACCTGGACAACACAGGAAAAAAGGAGCCAGCTGGACTTCAGGAAACATAACAAGGAGCATAGACTTGGTGTACATGCATGTGTATGCAGGTGGATATAAAAATTTATATGACATTGCAAAGGCAAGGTGATGTAGTTAGTGAGCATTACTGATTTGAATTCAAACCTTTTGAGATTAAGCAGTTTATCAAGCGAGCAGGCAGATTTTAAGCTTTGTTTGTTTGTTTGAAATATCTACGATATAAAAATTTGTGAATCAAAATTTTTAATGAGTTTTGGAAGGGAATCTCTAGCTTCAAAGTATTTCCACAGACAGGCAGTAGCTGCATATAAAAGAATGAAATTGGTGTAGGTTCTGGTGCTTTGTTAAATGTACTAAGGATGCTTATGATATAGTATAGTATTGAGAATTAGTTTGCTTCAAATTGACATATAAATAAATAACAATAAATGTCAATAAAATCACGAGATCTTAATATTGTTAAAGAATTGATTTCCTAAATACATAATTTGGTGGTTTTAATTAATAATATGCTCTAGTGTGAAGTTCTGACGCAGTGACCCTAAGGTCAAGACCTGTAGTTTATGGACTATTAATTAGCCATTAAGTCATTCACTCATCTGACCTGAAAATCTATCAGATTGATGGATTGCAGAGACCTTTATGTTCCTAATAGGTATTCTATTTAACTTACAAAATTTTCAGGCAAAGTTGGATCACTGAGTAAAATGAAGTGAGAAGAAAGCTTAACAGTTTTTAAGGCTATTTCATCACCTTTCCCTTGAAAGCAGATATAAACCTGAAGAATATCATTGCTGTCTTCACTGCTATCCCAGGACTACTACTGAACAGTGCAACTAGTACCTTAATTTCTTTTCTTTAAAAAGAGGAAATCAAGATGATTTTTACAGATCTTTTGAATGTGTAATATCAAGCATAAATTTTAATTGCACTTCATTTACTAAGTGGTGCATTACCTCATCCTTTGGTTTTAACAATGGATTTTCTATAAATCTTCATATGGTTAAGCATGATAAACTGCTCAACATATCATGGAACATGGCAGTGCTTATTAGCACTTGAGAAGTTATTGATTGCTTATCGTGATTAATCTTTTATGGGTCTCTGTAGTATTAATTCCACAGAAAAGACTTTGGAAGTTCTGTAGCATTAGTCCCCTCATTCATACATTCGCCTTCAATTACATGGATTTCTCTGACTGCTCTTGCTAGATTAATTATAACCTCTTTGTCACCAGATCTTGCTTTCAGTTTATCAAGAATTAGAATTTTAATGAAAAATATCTATTTAAGGGATTCTAAGGAAGAGTGGCATTAATGAGATGTTTTCTTCAATTAGGTAGAAGGAGTTCTTAGGTTTTTGGCATAAGAAAAAGCAAGTATCAATTTTAGAGGCACAATTTATGATGCATGGTTTTTGCAAGATACTCAACTTCATTTCAGATACAGCCTGGGAATTTTCCTTTCATGTTTTTGACACAGTTGTCCATGTTTTCTATAACAAGTAATATCACGTTTGCATAAGGAAGAGGAACAGTAGCTATCTCATCAAATTTATCTGGATGAGGATAGGAAAAATAATGTTTATCCAGGTAGCTTTTGGAAGCGTGTCCATGAAGGCAGGTTTCCTATATCACAGAGAAGGACCTGCTCTCTTCAGCTACAGGCTGCTTTAGAATCTCTTACCTCTCATTTTTAAAATGGAAGTCTTATTATGGGTTGTATCTTCATTCTACTGCAGAATAAAAACAAATCCTATGATTCAAAATTTCATAGTGCCTTTGGACTTGGACATCCTTAAAATCAAAGAACATAAAACAAAACGAAACAAAAACAGAAGACATTTGTAGGCACGAGGATGAAGTAAACAGAAGTCACTCTAACAAGAGTGTACTGACCACAGATTTGAGAAACTACTTCAAGAGACAAGGTTGGATGAATTAATACTCTATTTTTAATTTGGTAGAATGTCGTTATTTACTGAAGCATACTTGGCAAGCCAAATGGCACCCATCTCCATCGCAGTGTGTTCATGGTCTCAGTATGCTTTACCACTACTCTCTAAACACATATTTAATGAGTACTGGGATGTGGGAAAATGGGAAGAGACTGCTATCAAATTCTTAGAGAACTGCATAGTTATGAAGGAGCCCTAATCAGACACTGTGAAACAGCATCGGGAAGTTTCCAGTGATTTACAGTGGGGTTTATCCTATTCCAATTTAGAAGAATGGAAAAACTGTCGTGGAGTGCAATGTACAGGGGTCAGACTGGTGTCACCAAAGCAGTGCTTATGATGATCTCATTTTCTTACAGATTTAAACCATTGGCAAGAAAAACAGAGATCCTATGTAAACAAATAAAAGACCCATAGCAATAAAAGTTAGCTTTATTCCCATGTTAACATTGTACAGAAAAAGTAATGAATCATCTACCTTATTAATGATGAGCAGATTCCCAATACCAGTGTGTTTCATTGTCATCAGTCCCTGTTGTATGTGCAGATGCTGGAATACAGTCTAAAAGAGAAGTAGAAAAGCCCCAGTTTCAGAAAGTAAAAGAAAACTTAAAAAGGAAAGGAACTGAACTCAATTCCTATTTCAATTTAAGTAAAAATCCAAGCATCTTTTGTGAGAGAAGTCAGTATTTCTCTCTGCATCAAGACTTCTACTTTATCTGTAATATGCTTTTATATTCAGTGCTAGGTGTTGAGAGCTCTGTTGTCTTCCTAGGTGTGTGATGAGGGGCTTGACTCATCTTGATGGAGGGCTTTCCTTGGAAGAGAAAATTGATTGAGTATGCACAGACATCTATAAAGGAATCTCTTTTGTCTTCATTTTAATCCTAGGACAACTTTGTATTACATATCTTTTCTGAAAGCTGTTGAATGTTAACTTTTGAATATTAATGAAATTAGTAGGCAGACAAGTACTCTCCTTCCAGATATACCAAACAAAGGAATGGATCTATGGTAATTTCCTGGCCTAAGGATTCTTATCAATCACATTAGTAAGACAAAGATTTCACCACAAAAGTTCCTGGGATTTCAGATAGTATCAGATAGGGCTTAAATGTAGATATTTTACTGTATGGATATGAGCAGGATGTGCAGATAGATAGTGGCATACTAGGAAATTCTTCATAATTGGCATAAAATAGGATTTATACTTGGGCTGTAAATTGAATGGATACATTTACCAAAAGATCTCTGTAGGGGAAAGGAAGTGTGCCATGACTCTAGTGTAGCCTGAGGGTCAAAGCAGCAGCTGCAGAGCAATTGTTCTTGTGTCACACAAAATGTTCATCCTCTCTTGCTTCCACATGAATCTATACAGAGGGAGGAAGGTTTTATTCTCTAATAGTACTGGAATGATATCCCACTCATTTTAAAGGGGGAAAAAAAGGTGTTTCTTATTAAGCTGTCCTGCAAATAAACAAACAACTCAAGAAATCAGCCTTAGAGAATCATGAATTTTAACCAAACTGGAAAAAGTCCTTCAAACCCCAAATGGTCAGGTAATGGTTCTGAATTACTCTCACCATATTCAGGTAAAAGCCTTCAGTTTCTGCTTTGGCTTATAGAAAAATGTGAATTTGCAGCACTAACAGTCTCACTGTTCTTTCCCTTCTGCGTGCTCTGAACACCTGTACCACATACCATCCACTCTCTACCTTATGATGCAGGGTTCCTTTAAAATCAGAGGAAAAAATCATGGGAAATACTTTGCCATTTTTGCTGTTTGGGGCCCTCTGTACTTCTAATTTGCTGTATTGTCTGTTTTTCTTCAAAGATGCTTTTATTTTAAACCTTTTTTTTTTTTTTTTGTAGGTAAACTATTTTGCTCAAAGTCCTATTACACAACATCAGAAATGAACGTGTTAAAAAGTGGTTTTCACTTACAATCTCTTCACATAAAGGGTAATCCATAATTCTCATAATCTGCACCTGAACTTAATGTTTTCCTGTCTTCTAATGGATAGTAATTGAGAGGAACCCATCATCTAAATTATACTCTAGTGCGGAGAATCGCTTAGAAAAATAGTGCTATAAACTGGAATCTCTGTGGTAAAAATCAATCCCTGAAGGTTGGTTAGTTTTAAGGGAAGATATTACCTACCTGGTAGGTTAAAATGTAACTTTAGTGTGTTTATATTAATATGCGCAAGTAAGTTAAGCCCATAATATTTCTCATTTGCAGGAAACTGATGTCCCTCAATCTACATATTTTTAAAATTTTGGTCTGTTTTGGTCTTATCCCATTTTCATGGAAGACAGTGTCTTCTTCATTGATTTAACTGGGTAACCTATTATAGGGTTTTCTTAACAGTGTTAATTACCAAGCACAATTTTCTGTGTAGGGTTTCAAGAAGAATTCAGGAGAATCCTTCCTTACTTGTGTTAGCTCCATAATTTTTAGGAGAGAGAAAGATGGCCATGAGACTGCTTCTCAAAATCCAGTCACTGAATATCCTTTACCTAGATACTTGGTGGGTTCCTTCAAGCTATCAGTAATGTCTAATAGCTTCATTTCCCAGGTGGCTGGAGTGGAGACAGCAGCACTCAGTGGGACTTAGGGGTATTTCTATTGCCAGGATGTTCTCCACATTCTTTTGTGTGTCTTTCCTTGCCATTTACGGTCAAGGGGATACCTGTTCCCTCCCAGACCTGCAGTATAGGGAGGTCAGGTGTGGAGATCATGATAGCTGAGCTGTTATTGAGAAGGCTTAATACTAAGCACTAATGAGGGCCTTGAGATTATGACAACATCAAATATCAGTGCACCTAATATATATTTTAATGAATTTAGAGCAAAACTCTTCTATTTTATTAATCATATATTGCAGCTGGAGCTTTGAGATATGGAGGGGAAATATTTTTCTGAGTTAAGTTATGAAATCTGTGGAAGAATCAGGGATAAATGCAGTCCTGAGCTCCAGTCACATAATTTAAATAGAAAATACCTCTCTCTTCTCTTCCAAGTCTCTTACAAACTCCAAGGGCCAGAAGGGTTCAATGAAAACACTAGCAATATGTATCAGATACCATATTTGAAAATGATTAAGATATTCATCATGAAAGACAGAAATGAGTCTCTTCTGACCAGCTCTGACCTTGAAATATCCTTCTCCCCTGACACATTGGTTTTCATTTTCAAATAGCTCTGAGAAACATTTTTCTCCAAGAAAACACGGATATTCCTTTTACCAGTTTGTAAGAAAAGCACAAAGCAATCTTAAAAGATGTCAGCTACAATTACTTCTTCAGGTTAAAAATAACCTTTGTTTTTCCAGGAACTACTAATGGTTTAAAGCAATTTTATAGAAATCTTCTGCAGTTTGGGAAAAGGACTAGTTTTTTTAATACATCTCTGTTGAAAGAAATATCCCTCCAACAATCAAACTACGTTGATATATTTTCTTCTTCCTTTATCAGAACCCGTACCATAACCCTTTATTTTTCTCTCTCCAGGTTTAGACAGAGTCAGCCTGATGGTGTCGAATGCTATTATTCTTCTTGCCACTTATGTATGCCTCCTCACAGACTATGATATCACAACTCATTAATCAGGCAGCAGGCTGGCTTGAGTGAGATCAGAGCATGGGCCAATGCCAGTGCTCCTTTTGTCTGATTCATCAGGTGATTTTTTTTTTCCCCACCGTGGTCACAGAAGTGTATAAATAGGAACTGCATTCAATATATTATTCTCAAGCTAAATTTAAAGGTTTCACTGTAGTTAGCTGTATGAGGTGGACTGAGTGCCTAAAGTAAGGTTTGTCAAACAGATTAACAAGGTGGCAATTGCTAGAACACTGTGTAACCAGAAAGGTTTTGTTTAAGGCCATGATAAGGGAGGCTGTGCCAGGCTTTTATAAAGTAATGTGAAAAGAAATAAGGAGTCTACTTGTTTTACAGCACCTGTAGGAGACTACCTATTCGTTCTGTTTTTGTTAATGATCCACAGAGGACAGATCACTAACTAGTGTCCATACCAACTAGCAGAGCTACCTGGCTGTGGAGAAAAAATGCCAAATAGTTCTAAAGTCAGAAAAGATATTCCCCTGAGTGGGTTAATTAGGAGGCTCTGGATTTTGTCCTTAAGACTCATTACTATTTCCAAAGTATTACGCAGCACAATCTTGAGGATAACTGTTAGCGCTTGAAGAAAATAATTCACTGCTAAAAAGAAGGCAAAGAAGCTTTGGCAAGGAAACTCCACTGGTTTAACTTCTATCTTTGCACCACCTTGCAAGAGGGGAAAAGGAGCCAGAAGGGTAAGGTTGTTTGTGCCATTGTCACAAAAAGTTGTTTGCTGTATTGGAGTCCATTTTCTCTCCTAGGTGGAGCATGTCAGCTGAATAAGCCTTCAGCTGTATCTAGCCACTTCCAGGGGTGACTGGTTTGTTCCAACATGACTGTATTGTTATTGAATCTGTTTTGCAGATGTGAATAGGCAGTCCTGAGAACCAAAACGTAGCGGTCTCCTGTGTAGGCTCTCAAGGCAGATTAAAAAAAAAAACAAAAAAAACCCACCCAAAAAGCCCCTCTCTCTACAGCATACGGATGATATCTATGACTGGTAGTGTCTGGAGTAACGAAGAGAAGTACATTGAGGTTTTATTTATGATTTTGTTTTTTGTCTTTACTTTTCCAATGTCAGCACAACGTGTGCTAGAGAAGCTGTATCATTGCCAGCAAGATGCGGCCCTGGAGTTTGAAAAAATACTCATCATTTTGAGTTAAAGACACTTTTCCATCTGACTGGATGCAAAAATCTTTACTTTCCAGGAATATCTGACTGCTCGAGGCTACTGTGTTTGTGTATTCAGAGGACAAACTAGTATTGATTAACAGTGAATTTCCAGTTGTACCTTTTGACTCTCGAATGAGCTATTTTTTTCAATGGCAGTAGGTTGGCAGTAATTTAGTTGAAGCTGAGTGCTGAAACAGGAGACCCAAGTGTTATCATGTGGCAGAAAGGGTCTGTAGATTGTGGATCCTGAACTGTTGTCAAAACATAGCAATATTTTAGAAATCTTCTTTGCCTGTACCTTGGTTATTATGAGCCTTATTACTTTCTTCCTATGCATCCAGTTTCTTGATGTAGCCTCTACAAACACCTTTCTTGCCTATATTATGAGACTTTCATTATTCTTCAGGTATCTCAACCTCTTGTACCTCAAAGAATTCCGACTTTGCATTCAAACTTCTTCAGACCTATGGCTATCATAGAATCATATGAGTTGGAAAGCACCTACAGCTTAATCAGGTTGCTCAGAGCCTGGTCCAGCCTGACCTTGAGTGTGTCCAGTGATGGGGCATTTTATATGTGTTTTATAATGGGTGCTATCATTTTACGTGCTCTTGCCTATGGTTTTTCTGGTTTCCACTGAAGCTGGCCAAGTCCATCATCCCAGAAAACATTTTTGTTTTCTATAGCACAAGGAACTCTGGCCTATATTTTCTGTTCTCCTTGTGACTTAATCACTTATTTAATATCTGTTTCTGCTGAGCACTTTCATGGAACTAGATCATGAGCCTTACATGGAAGGCTATAGATGCACAGCTGCATTTATGTTAGCTAGATAGAAAAATATGCTCATGGCCAGCCCAAGCTCTTTCCTTGTGCATTATATGGCTTCTTCTTTTCACTCCATTTGTATGTAGTTTCATTAACTAGTTTCTTTAGGCAGCTCAATGAAAAATAATTGTACAGTGCCTTACACCAAACACATACAGTAGTGCTAGTTGTGCCAGTAAGCAGTGTCAGTAGCTTTCTGCATAACTCCAGAGGATCTGCTCACAGTATCTGTTCCTTTCCCCACTGTGCCATAGTGAGCTGGTCTGTGTTTACAGTGATTTCAATCAAAGTTGAATTTGGCCCAATTTTAGTAAGACATTCTTCCCAAAGTATGACAGAGAAGTCAATACTGTTATTGTTTCCTGCTGTGTCTTTATTTGCATGTTAATAGCAGATTATTGTTGTCTTTTCTAGTATACTTCCTCTGAGACTCTAGGCATGCTTTTATTGATTAGTTCCTCTTCATTTAACATTTAAATGGATATTTTCAAATTGGTGCAAAATTATAGTAGTGTGCTTGCTCAAGGCATTTAACTGTGGTATTAGCAAAATCATCCAAGTCTGCTGAATATGCGTGCTCTGTACAAAAGTGATAAAGGACTGCAATGCAGACCTGCAATTAGGTCTGAGTTACATAGTCAAATGAATCCAAGGCAAAAGCACCCACCACCTTCCTCAAGTGTTAATGCAGGTGAGGTACGAAGGTAGAAAGTGCACATTAGTGTACTTAGTCTTGAGAAAAGTTTTTAAATCTTGTTTCATTTTTTACAAATGTTATATGTCAACTTTAGTAATACTGCCTAAGTTACCTCTGATGGGGAGGCTTGGGAATGGAAGTTCTTTAAAACTGAGGATTTATGAGGTGAGGTTGCATCCCCTTATTGCACGCAGTGATAAAAGTTTTGGTTATGTGAACATCTACTGTTGTGAGTGGTTTGCAGCTGTACTAGCATGGCTGTAATCACACCAAGTTAAATAAAACTCATCTTGCTTCCTCATTACCTAGGTAGAAGTATAAAAGCTGAGGATTCAGCAAGAAACGCTATCTGATGTTTTCTGCGGACACGTAGGGAGGGTTTATGGGATCTTCTGGCCATGCAAATTGACTTTCTATATTGATTATGTGGTGCTGGCAGAACGTTTTTCTGATTTTATTTCTGAGATGCCTGAAGTTATGCACATCTCTGCATTGTTCCTTCCGAGTTAGTTTTACTTCAAGCCAGTGCTCTTAAGTAGTCTTAGGATGCCCTTTAGTGCCTGCAAAGAGTTTCCATTTGGCAACCCTATATTTTCACAACATGAAAAAACTTTTCTGCTAAATTCAACTGTATTAATGGTGTCATAACTTATAGAGTCCTGTGGTATTTCCTTTCTTTCCTTTTTCCTTCTACAATGTTTATCTTTCTTTCCCTGTGCTAAGGTGCAAGAAATACAAGCATTCTGCTCAGCAGCTCCCAAGTTCTGCCCAGAGGGTCATTCAGGGCTGAGACAAGAGTCCCACATGGGAAGTATCATAGAATCACAGAGTCATCATAGAATGGCTTGGGTTGGAAGGGACCTTAAAGATCATCAAGCTCCAACTCCCTGCAGTGGACTGGTTGCCATCCACCAGAACAGGCTGCTCAGGGCCACATCCAACCTGACCTTGAGAACCTGCAGGGATGGAGCATCTGCAGTTTCTCTGGTCAGTCTGTGTCAGTGCCTCACCTCCATCTGAGTAAACAGTTTTTTCCTATCATCTGATCTAAAAGGACACTTAAATGAGTGCATCTCTGTTCTACCCAAGTCCTTCCTGGGCTGGACTGTAGAGGAGCAGATTTATCTGCAGCAGAAGGAAGGCAAAGGGCCCAAACTGCTGCTTTGCAAAGTTGGACAAAAGCAGAGCTGGAGTGAATGTCTTTATCTCAGGAGGACATCACAGATCTTTTTCATTTACACATTCTGCAAGAGTGTTAAAGTATTTCTAAAAACCACTGGACCTTGTATGTATCCCAGTTTAAGGCCACAAAATTGGTGTGCACTTCGAAATCTTTCTCTAGCTGGCTACTGCAGCACAAAATCACACACTGCTTATGGAATCTGAAATCATGTTAGGATTGGTTACAGGCAGGGTTTTAGCCTTTAGCTCTGCATTTCCTGGCTGTTGTCAACTTAAAGAAAGCCCTAATGTTCTTTTAATGTAGTTTGGTGTGTGTATTGCATCAAAGTAGGCTATGTATTGATTTCTCAAACCTCAAAGCTCTAGAGGTAAATCTCTACTGAGGAGTGTCAGAACTTCAGTTAATACATGTATTGATAGGCACAAGATGTCACTATTGTGCTTACTGCAGAGATAACATTTGTGTTGAAATTTTAATGCCCATAATGTTTAGCCTTTCTAGACTATGGCGAGCTAATCAAAGAACCTTCTCTGGTGTATAAATCACTGCACACAATTGAAAATTGTAGACAAGATAAATCAAGATTTTTCGATCAATTCAGTCTTCAATCATTCTTTCCAACAACCCTGAAAATACAGTCCATGTTGTACTTACAGTTTGATAGCAAGGAGATGTTTAACATCAAGGCTAGAGATTAACGGTGACAAGTTATATTGTGGAGAATGTGAAAGGTTGTTGAGACTGAAATATTAATTTCTTGATTGATGTAGAACTCAATAATTGAGGCCATAAATCAGTGTTATAATAAGCTGGATTATGCATCATCTAAGCTAACGCTTATGTTCAAAGACTAGTCCGCAGTTTGAAAAATTGGAAATTGTTGTAGGAAGGTGAATCTGTTTTTCCACAGTGTTTTATATTCTCAAACTTTAGTACTGTTCAAAATAATAGATGAAATGTTATGAAATGAATGACTTCATTTTCACAAACTATTTCTCTTCTTTTGAAAACTTATGAAGTGTTTTATTAAAAGATCTGTATCTAATCAATAAAGGAGGTGGTTTATTTGTAATGAACACATTATTGTGCACTTCAGCCTCTTTTGCTGTTTGTGAGTTATCTGCATATAGTTTTTGACTTTGAGCGTTTGTTCTTTATATGTAAAGATTTATTTGAATACATTTCAATCTATGGGCTGCACTTGCCTTGAAATCAGAGTTTATCAGTGTCTGCTGTTTATTCCTGATGATTGGTCACCAAGGGCATGTGGTTGAGTGTGTATATACGTGTGTATATATATATATATATGTACATATACATATACACACACACATTATTTTCTGTCCTGAAAACTACAGAATGCTTTTAAGCTGGAGCTACAACTTTTGCCTGGGAAACCTGCCTGGCCAACTGAGTGGCTTTCTATGATGGTATAACTGCATCAGTGGACAAGGGAAGAGCCACAGATATCATCTGTCTTGACTTAATAAAGCCTTCAGTATGGTCCCCCAGACCAATTTCCAAATTGGCAAGATATGGAGTTGATGAATGGACTGCTTGATGGATAAGGAACTGGTTGTGAAATCATACCCAGAGACTGATGGTCAGTGTATTAATATACAAATAGAAATCTGTGAGGAGTGGTGTTCCCCAAGGATCAATGCTGGGATCCAAGCTCTTCAATATCTTCCTCAGTGACACTGACAGTAGGATTGAGTGCACCTTCAGCAAGCTTGTGGATGACACCAAGCTGGATGGTGCAGTTGACACAGCTGAGGGACGGAATGCCACACTGAGTGACCTGGACAGGCTGAGCCTCATGAAGTTCAGCAAATCCAAGTGCAAGGTCTTGCAGCTGGGATCAGACAACCCCCACTATCAGTACAAGCTGGGGCATATAATGTTAGAGCATAGCCTTGCTGAAAAGGTCTTGGATGTGCCTGGAGAAGTGTCTGAGGGGATCTGACAGTGGCCTTTCAGTATCTAAAAGGGAGCAACAAGAAAGAAGGGGACAGACCCTTGAGCAGGGTTTGCGATGATAGGAAAAGGGGAAATGGTTTTAAACTTATAGAGGATAGATTTAGGTTGTATATAAAGGAAAAGTCTTCTACAGAGAGGGTGATGAGGCACTGGAACAGGTTGCCCAGGGAGGTGATAGATGTCCTGTCTCTGGAGATATTCAAGGCTAGGCTGGATCAGGCTCTGAGCATCTGACTGAACTGCAGAGAGGTGATCCTGACCCTCTACTATGTGCTAGTGAGACCTCACCAGGATGTTGAGTTCTCAGTACAGGAGAGATGGACCTGTTGGAGCTTGTCCAGGGGAAGACCACAGAAATGATCCAAAGGATGGAACACCTCTCCTATGAAGACAGACTGAGAGAGCTGGGGCTGTGCAGCCTGGAGAAGAGAAGGCTCCAGGGATCCAGGGAGACCTGTGAGTGGCCTTTCAGTATCTAAAGGGGAGGCTTTAAGAAAGAAGGGGACAGACTCTCCAGCAGTGTCTGTTGTGATAGTAGGGGACATTGTTTCAAACTAAAAAAGAGGTGATTTATATTGGACATAAGTATTTTTATGATATGAGTGTTGAAGCACTGGCACTGGTTTCCCAGAGAGGTGGTGGATGCTCCATCCCTGGAGACACACAAGTTGGTAACAAAGTACAGAGTAATTTTTACAGAGTTGAAACCTTTTCCATTATCAATAACTGCAACATGTCTAGGATAGAAAATGTCATTCATCCTAAAAACAAACATACAACAATAAAAAAACAAAGCACCAACAAATAGAAGATGTATGTGGGAGTGATCTAGAATGTTGCATTCTGGGAATTGTAGTTTTGACTAGCAAAGCAGTTGCATAAAAGCTGAAGGGTAACTATAAAGAGACTTTTAGCAAGTGTAATCACTTGGAGTTGCTGGGGTTACTCTGACTACCTTTTGGCTAGATAATATATGTACATGAAGTTGATGGGACAACAATTGTACATTTAGAGATTTGAGTGATTCATTTGCCTTTATATTACAGGTGGCTCTCCAAAACAGATGGAATTAAATAGTTTACTTCCCTGGGTGGACAAGAGGGAAAAAGCGCAGTGGTTTTGGCATTATACATTTTGGACAGATTAGAAAATACTCTGCTAATTAGGGGAATTCCAGGCATGTACAGGAAGTATATTTCAATAGCCCATGATTATGTTGGGTTTCGTGTAAAGCTATTTGTTTGGCTGCCAAAGTGTTTTATGGTGTGATGCCAACCATAATATATTCAGAACACAGCCTAAAAAGACTCCAAACTTTAGTGCTTGATGAGTTCATAGGATGGGAACACAAAAGACAAAGAGCCTTGAAAACCTCAACATGAATAATTTAAGTAAATAGACAGACTGTTCTGTATTGTGATTAAAATGTAAGTAACTTTTGAGCACTACATAGCTATCTAGAAATTCAAAACTTTTTAAAACAAAAGCATGTATTATAATATCTCTATTATCTAACTATAACACTACACAATTCATTATGAGCTGACTTGCTTTCCTGTATGAAATGAGGAGGCTGCCATCCCAACACATTTCCAGCCTCAGAGAAATACTGACATCCTTTGAAAATACACTGAATTAAAAGTCTCCTACATGTTAAATTTTTCAAGAGAATCCTTAATAGTTTATAGAAGTGGTGTAAATAATATAACAAGTTATATTTTGGGGTATATTATGTTTGTTCAGAAGTATTAAGCAGAGTTTTACAAGTAGCCAAACCTCTAAGTTTATACTTAAAATGGTAATAAGAGATATGCAAGAGTATCCAAAATTCCTAAGGAGGTGTGAAATTTTGACAAATGTTTAAAAAGAAAAAAAACAACAACAAAAACAACCCAGAAAAATGAAAAAATAAGAAGAGTGAGACAATACAGTGTATTGTTTCTGGATGGCTAAGGAACAAGGTATGCAGTAAGCAACATGCCCATGACTTCCAGCAGTGGAGCTGGCATTTCTAAAACCGCAGGTGACAGGTAAGGACTGGCTGAAGCCAGAGTCTGGGCATTGCTGTTCAAGTCCTGGTATTAATGCACTTGAAAACAATCTGGGGCAGAACCAGCAGGCCTGGCTGTGATTGCTATCACAGCCTTCCAGGTTTTGGTGCACCTGGGTGAACGCACCTTTCTGAGCCCTGTGCCAGGAGCTGCACCCTTCTCACTCCAGCAGGCAGCCTGGAAAGCTGCAGGGCGGGCTGCAAGGAGGAACAGGGCTGCTGATAAGAGGTGATTACCTCTGTGCTCTGGGTTTGGAAGCTGGAGTGGAGGTGGCTGCTAAGTCTGCTTGGCAGGCTTCCTTTCCTGACTCTTCCCAGGGATGGCTGAAATAGCCTTCGTGCTGCAGTGGGAGTGATCTGTGTGCTTCGGCCAGCTCAGCACTCCAGAGATATGCCAGAAATAAAAAAAAAAAAGCAAAAGATCTGCACCCCTGCACTCCCCCAAGGCCTGGAGTGATGAATGTGGCCAGGGAAAGAAGGTGTGGTATCAGCCAGCTGCTGTATTAAGTAATTGGGAGCTGGAAATACACAGAGTCTGCTTTGTGGCACGTGCCAGGAGATGGATTTGACACTGACCAGAGCCAAGTAGCCACAAGACCTGCTGATAGCAGCTGGTGTGCCCTTCTGATGTGACCTTCTGAGATACTGCTGGGGTTCTGGCTCCCGAAATAGTTGTAATAGGCTGCAAATTTTCATCGTTGTTAATTGCTTTGTTTATGATACAAATCTTTGGGGCCGTTTTGTTTTAATGACTCTGTTGTCAAACTGCAACTAAAGCATTCCTCTGATGTCAGGTTTTGTTGCATCTGCCTTAGGTATGGTGTAAAAACTTTAATAACTGTTTCCTTTCTCTGGCAAAGGAGCAGCAGGACCTGTGGATTGTAGGATCACAAATGTGTCTCCCTTCAGCCTCTGTTGTAAACTTTTTGTTTAGTCTTAAAGAAATCCTTTGAGTGCTGCATACCCTTTTCCCCATTTGTGTAAAGGTTGATCTCAAGGATTACAGAGCCCAGAAGCATAAGAAAGGGTATTCTTCTCATGTCAGACCCTCCAAGAGAAGGTGCTACGGGAAATGAAAGAGATCATTTTTAGTTTATCATGTCTTTCAACACCTAGTATTGGAAACATTCAGTTAAGCAGTGTTGCTCTCTGCAGTTGCTGAATGTCTGGCACAAGGATGAAACAAATTCCTAGATAGATGCATAATCATACTGAGATAGGGCGCACTGTAGCTGCAATGAGTGTTGGCTGTTTTAACCTGGAGGGCTGTGCTGATTCACCTGTATAACTGTGGACTGGAATGGGCTCTATGGCTGTGTGAGTAGCTGTATAATTACAGAATCACAGAATGGTTTGAATTGGAAGGGACTCTAAAGATCATCCAGTTCTAATCCCTCTGGCATGGGTAGAGTTGCCAGCCACCAGATCAGGGTACCCAGGGCTGTGTTCAACCTGACCTTGAAAGCCTCCAGGGAGGAGGCATCCACAGTCCTTCACATTGCAGTGTCTTTACAGGCAGTGAGCAGAGGAGGATGGATGGGCAGATGCTATCTGTTCATTCTTCTGAGCAATCTATTATTGAGTACTCCCTTTTGAATGTGTTTTCAGATCTGATGTGTCTACCAACTGTGAAGGCAGGTGATTTACACCAGAAAGTGTGTAGAAATTCTTATGGAGGTCATCTTTGTTGGAGGAATGTTGGAAAAAATGCCCATATATCAGCTTTTCCTGGGGATTTTCAAGAAAAGAGTAAATGTCAGACTGAGTGGCATGGGTTAGTGGTACGATGGTGATGGGTTGATGATTGGATTGGATGACCTTAGAGGCCTTTTCCAACCTTAATGATTCTATGATTTCAGGATCTTTTTTCTCTAACTCAAGTACCATGCATCATTGAATTCAGATTAACCTCATGTATCAGGGTATGAACAATCACACTCACTTTCCCATAACTACTGTGGTCTATCCATGGCAGGGGAGCCTTGTGTGGAACTAGCGCTGTTCCAGAGTTCAAGATTCATTACTGAGTAGAAAACCTAACTACAAAATACCCCCTTACCCAAATGGGGAGAGGTAGAGAGAGGTGATGCAGTAACCCAGATAAAACCAGAAGAGAGGCAATGCAAAACTTTCACAAATTAGGGCACGGGAACAAATTTAGTACCGGCACTTAGAAAAAAACCTCCTTTTTTGAAAACATGAGCAGTGCTGATTGGAACAGTACAAATCGTGCCAAAGTTGACAAACATGGAAAATGACTCAATCCGTTTTATTTGTTCCTGAATTTTAGCAGTATTTTGGTTTCTATAGAGATGCTCTCTTAGGGATGAGGTCCTTCCCATCACAGGAGGGTCATTCAAGGCTAGCTTGGGGCGTGAAGAGGAGAGGGCACTGATGGGGATCCTACATGGCTAAAAAGTCATGAAGTTCAATTTTTCCATGTGCTGTGGGTTAGCCTGGAGCTGGAGAGGCCTTGGCTGTTCTGTGCTGTGACAAAGCCTATCCTTAGGTGGGTGGAGGTGGGAGAAGGGCACAGCTGCTGCCACAGTTCCAGCCACTGCTTCTGAACAGCCCAGAGCTGCCAGCAGCTCGTGTTGCTGGGGCTCTTGAGTCTGAAGTTGTAACACTTAACTTCCTAGAACACTGTGCATGTTTGTGTACCTGCAACAGCCATTTACTAAATCGTTTGTAATCCTGGCATGCTCAGCCTGCAGATGAAAAGGGAATTTCAATCCAAGATGGGGTTTGCCACTATGTTGCAATCATTGTTCTTTTCTGTGCATCATTTCTATAAGGCTCTGTCAATCAAAAAGTTCAATGTCTTCATTATTCTGTAGGTGCATGTCATGCTTGAGGGGAACACTAGCAGGCTCGATGTTGGGACTTGCCCCAACAGCAATAGAGGGAGCTTCACCGAGAATCAACAGGAGCTTATCTGTACTACAGGTCTTTTCTGGAACGTCAAAGTAACATCTTAAGTTCAGAAGCCCTTAATGAACACACCAGACCAAATGCTGCTTCGGAATATGTATGCGCGGCTCCCATTGAAGTCAATGGGCACTCTGCCCACGTTTGAGATAAGAATCTGGCTTGTAGCAAAGCTTAAAGAGGTATACACCGGTTTAATGGACTGCTGCATACGACAGAATTTATTTTTAAGATATTTTCACTTATTTCTAATGTTGTAATCAGTACATTTCTGTCTTTTTTTCTTTTTTTTTCTGCTACATCATCTGCAAACCAGCTTAATAAGGTATAGAAATGGAAATAACGCAATCCAACCAGATTGTTTATTGTGGTTTCTTTAAGGCAATGTCAAGATATTTTACAAGCTTGCAAAATTACATTTATTACACTCCAATCATCTGGCAGACCATAAACACTCCTGAATATTTCTGTTGAAGGAATGGCTTTTTTTTTTTTTTTAACTTAGATAGAGAATATGAGTTTGTTTGAAGAATGAGTGAATTTGCCTCAACATCTTTTCATTTTCCTTTAATTTGGCCTGTTAGGCCTTTAAGAGCTGTGCCTCCGACATCTGTTTTTTCTTTACTGACACCATTCAAGCAAGTAATCAAGAAGTCTGCCACTGCCTTGCACTACCCAAAACTCATGTGTCTGTGTGCTTTTAAATTACAAAGCTTTTCCAAGGAGAAAAATGGTGAGATGGGAAGAATTGATGAAAAAGGATTAACAGCGTAACAAATAAAATAATTTCCAAGTGCAGTATGTCAAAATATTAGGAGAAAAGGAAACAGGAGTAGGGAAAAGAAAGGAGAAAGTAAAGGAAAGGGAAAAGGAAAAGGAAAAACATATATATATAATAATGAAAAATGTGTTAGGAGGAAATATTAAACTGAAAGGTGTGATTCCATTTCCTCTCATAAAACCTAAACAATGGATTTTTTGGGACATCATACCTGTCTTGGAGTTGTGACGCAGTAACCTTAAGGCAGAAAGTGAGTTTGGAGCACAGACACCATCAGGGATGCTGCATCATGTCTGAGGACCTTTTTTTAATGTTTCTAATTCAGATGATGCTGATCCTCGTCCTGCAGCAGAGCATAGGTAATTCTGATCAATATTTGGAGTTCTTGGGCATCACCAAATTGTGCAACTTACTGTATATGCAATTCATAGGTAAACATACAGTAATAATCGTGCCAAATATAAATAATCAAATTTGCTAAATCTGTGGAAATGGATAGAGCAAATGCAGCCTTTTGTGCAACGCTTACCCTTGGAAGCAGCCTGTGATGTGAGCAAGTGAAAAAAAAAGTCTTCCTTAATGGGCAGAACTCACAGCGTCGACATCAAGACTCAGGACTTCGAGTTTTTCTTAAATTCTTATTTTAATACTTCAGTATAAAATTATAACTGTGTTTGATGCCACTGTCAGTCTGAGTAGGCCAAGTGTGCACTAGGTATTTCTTCAAGACTAAGTTAGAATAAATTATGTGTTTGTGCATATAGAATGTACCATTCTCTGGAGTGGACCAAAACAGAAGCATTTTAACTCTAGTTGAATGGGTTGGTGTGGGGAAGACAGGTGTGCAATATAAAGAAAATCACATATCATAATTGGGCTGATGAGGAGCCAGTGGTGAGTCATCAACAGCAGAACTCACAGCTGACTTTTTTTAGTGTTGTATCATGAATGGTGAATTGTTCCATCACTCATATCGCACCCACATGAGCTGAAGACGATGTGAGAGAAAAAGTTTTCCAAAATGGCAGAAGAGGGAAAGATGCTTCATATGCTCCAAGGTGTAAAACCTGGAGTTCTTCAAGGGAAACATATCTGTAAAAGTGCCGATATAACTGAATGCCATAAAGCTGTAAGAAAAAACAGGTGAGTGGTGTGTGCGTTGAAGCCTCTATATCACAGCGTTTCATGGCTTCTGAGTTTGTGGGCCTAAATTAAAGGCACTCCAAATTACACACTATTTTGGTGAGCAGTATCCATAATACTTTTCTTGGTGAAAAATGTTGTATCCAACGCATAGGCTTGATGCCTATTTTTTTATCAGATGCTGCAAAGAGATTAGCGTGCTACGATTGCTGAAGCAATGGGAGATGGTAGGCCTATATTTCTCACTCCAGGAGGGGGACATATGTTTGCATGCCTTTGTGGAACAAATACTGACAGCTGTAAACACACACACAAGTTCTCAGAAATGTAAGCGTAGCAAGTGGAAATCTGTTTCAAAATATTTATAGCATAATTTAAATAAGCTGAAAAGCAGGTAAAAGAAACACTATGTAAACAAAGGAAGGACCTGAGCTGAAAGACTTTTGTCATAAAAATACAGCAGGGATGATTTAGAGATGTGATTACCATCAATAAAAGACAGGAAAACAGAATTACACAATGACTTAAAACACAATCATGGTTTGAAAATTGCCCAGGCAATTTCACAGCTTAGGAAAAAAAAAATGACCAAAGAAAAAGTGTTTTTTTGTAAGGCGTTAGCACTTCCAGTAACAGACACAGAAAAGAAGAAAGGACAAACGTTGGAAAAAAAAATCACTTGTCATCCAATCTCACTGACTTGAGTGGGATGGATTTTTGAGAGTGATACGGGGTTTCAATTACGGGAAGTTTTGTCCCGCTGGTTTTTCTGTTAGTGTTTCCAATACAATCAGCACAAGTTCTTGCAAGGACCCTGAGCCTTAAGCCAAGTATGTTACCTGCTCAGTGGCTTAATATTCTCCAGGCTGGGATTTTTGCCAGGAAAACATATGAGTGAAGTGAGGATGAGAATATTTGTTATTCAACCATGCAGAAAGTATTTCCATGAGAACTTAGCAAACTGAAAGCAAAATTGAAAGAAAAGGAGATAAATAGGACAGATGAACTAGTCAAGAGGGTTCTATGAATAATTAAGTTGGGTACAGCTAGTTTTTTTTTTTTCTTATGTTGTTTTTTTCTTCAAGTCATCAAGGTACATGAGATCTGAATAGACAAAGAAAAATAGTGTTTTGTGGGTTTTTTTTTTTTTTTTTGGTCTTTATACCAAGCACTTCTCAAAGATGGATTCATCTTGGCTTGACCATTCCTGGTTTTAGCTAGAAGCACCATCCAGGCACTGCTGTGCTTTTGAACTTCATAAGCTTTCCTCCCAGGCTGTCCCTCTGTCATGCTAATGGTAGGCTGATACTGGGAGACCTTGGAACCTTCAACAGCTATGCACAATCGCAGTCTGTGGAGGCAGGGATGCATCTTCTTGCTGTTTTGAAGCCTCAAGGTTCAACATCATGATGCTTGAGTATGGAATTAAGGAATTCTCAAAGGATGGCTTTAGTTCCAAATGTGTATATGCCAGCCATGGTTTCCTCAGCTGAGAGCACAACAGCAGCAAGACAAAACACATGTGTGTACTCAGGCTTTTTAATAGATCTGGATTGGGGAGCAAGGCTGTTTTCCTATCTGCTGTGCTTTGTCCCACTGTCTCACTCTGGTTAATTGGTTAACTCTCATTTCTTTGAAGGTACTTTGGCTCACCATATGAACGTTGTAAGTATAATAGAATCAGGATGTTTAAGAGTGTGTCTGGAAATGGTGATAAACAGTCCTTACTCCACTCTGCAGTTCATTACATCTATGGGTTGAAGTGAGTTTTTATCCACTTCTGGATGAGCTGTACATGGAAGTGCTGGTTGTTCATTGCTTTCTTGAAATGCTCACAGTGTTTATTAAATTGAAGGTGTACAACTATAATAATGTAACTATCCCAGAAAGGACTGCTCTTCAGGCATCAGCTCCAGGTGCCATTTCAGCACAGGCTGAAGTGGGAAGGCAGAGGGAATCTGTGATCAGAAGAGTTCTGCTGTGCTCAGGACTTCCAACAAAGTCATATTTGATGATAGCTTGTAAGAAAAATGATAAAAGTTCTGGAAGTTCACTGAATAGGAACCCTGTGTAACTGGTGGGAGGAGGAAGGGAAAGACGCACGGAAGGGTGATGAGACTATTTTGGATCATGGCTGAATTTGGAAGAGGCATTTTGGTGGTGTATGTCTCTTCAGTCCTGCTTCCAGTTTTCTAGTCCTAGCTTTAAACCTTGTAAATCAGACACTGGTGCAAAACAGAGGGTATTCTTTTCCCCTAAAATTTTCAAGTTAAGAAAAAAAACCTTATACAGATAAAAAATAAATGGGAACAGGATGAATGTCAAGGTATTACAGAAGGGACAGAATGTCCCTGTACCTAGAGACTGCCAATCCACAGTGCTGCAGATTTCACCAAGCTGCATGGGAGAGCATGAGGAGTGGCCCCTGGGCAGTGCCTCTTTATGGGGAATGTAATAGTCATGTGAGCCTACAAGGATGACATCTGTAATGTGCACCCAAATCTCACTGCAAGTTGTAGGGTGCTGCATTGTGAGCACCCTTGGGTCCCTTTAAACCTCTCAGGCTTTGTGTCTGTATTAACAAACAATTCAAATTTTGCTATTTAGAGGAAAAGTGCAGAATAGACTTGGTTATTTGATACTAATTATTTAGCAGGTATAAAAGTGTATTCAAGTCCCTAATCTCCTTTCTGAGCAGGCAGGCATGCTCATGTTCAAATAGTTGCATAACTTGCCCATCTCTAGTTGACAAACCCTCCTAATTTTGTTTTCAGATCTCATGCAACCCCACCCCCAGCCAAGCTGTATGCATAGCTCGTCTATATTACAGCTTGCTGTTAACCTCATCCTCATTTCGCTGCTCTTCCTGCAGTTGGTTGCATGCATCTTGTAGGTGTTTAAAGGACCAGCTGTTCAGGAAAGGGCTGCCCAGCATCTGTTCAGCACAGAACACCTTGGGTGGATCTTGGTAAAACCAAAGGATGAAAATTTCACAATGAAAATTTATCCTGACTTGAGATTTAAGAGATTTGTTGGATCTTGCTTTGGCTCTCTGTAGAATCAAAGAATGGATTGGGTTGGAAGGGTTGGAAGGGGCCCTGATGGCCATCAAGCTGCAAACCTCTGCTGTGGGATAGATTGCCACCCCTATGATCAGGCACTAGACCAGGCTGCCAAGGGTCCCATCCAGTCTCACCTTGAACACCTCCTGGGATGGGACAGCTACAGCCCCTCTTGGTGACCTGTTCCAGTGCTTCACATCTCTCAGAGTAAAGAATTTCCTGCTAACATCTAACATAAATCCCCCCTCTTTTAGTTTAAAACCATTTATCATCCATTCCAACAGCTCTACATGCTTCTAGTGCTGGGGCTCCGAGACCTGGACGCAGTACTCCAGATGGGGCCCCCAAGGCCAGAGTAGAGAGGAACAGCCCCCTTGCCTCTCCCTGTGCCACCCTTCTTTTGATGCAGCTGGGGATAAAACCCTTTTGGGCTGCAAACACACACTACTGGCCTGTGTCCAGCTTTTCATCCATCAGGACACCCGTATATCTAGATACGTATCTATATATGTGTAGGTCTGTGTACAAGTTTGTGTTTGGCTGTGTATTTATCTGGACAGTCAGTGTATGCTATCAGGAGTACATAGATCCTGCACACAGTGAAATGAGGGCAGTGCTGGTGATAAGAGTATACAATATTTCTCTTGACTGTTCACATCTTCTGTTTAAAGAAAACTGACCAAATCAGTGGAATCACAGAGGATTCATATAAAAGTAAAGCCAGGTCTGAGCCTGATACTGGGAATTTTGCTGAATTAGGCATAAATTAGATGTTATCTCTCAGACGGTTAAGGTGATACTGAAAGCAGATACTTCAAACTGTTCGCAGCGTGTGAGAGTTTCTAATCTTCTTCCATATAATTTAGAATCCAACCCAGGGCCAGGGCTGTGGTTTCAAGGCATGGATGGAACAGACACCGGATTTCTATGTGTGCTGGGGATGTCAAGGAAATAAAGCAATCTTCTTCCAGCTCTGTGCATTATCGTCGCAAACAATAGCCTGCTGGCACAAAACAAGTTTTAATTGATTGTTCCTATTGATTTTACAGGAAGCAAAGCAGAAGAAATACAACTTGATTTTTGTAAGCCGAGGTGACCTGAAAAAGACAAAGGATAAAGAGAGAATAAAAAGCCCTCCCATATTTTGTCCAGTTCTGTAAGCTTACAGCTGAGCTCTCTGTAAAAACCCTTTCCATTGATTCTCCATGTATTTTGGCCATATTGATTTTCTCTTTATATAATATCCATCTGAAAATTTTATGCAGATTATCCATTTTGCACTGCCACTGAGCAGATCAGAATCCCTTTGTATTTCTTCCTCTTCTCTCTTCCTACCTCTATGTCTATGTGGGGAAGAAAAGCTGCACCTGCAAGTTTTTGTTCTACCTTTCTGCCAGTCATCCTTTTCTGGAACATTTTCTGTTCAGGCTGAGCTCATGCTTTGGGATTTATCTCTGCTATTGCTGCTCTACCAGATCTAGGCTGGGAGCAGAGGAGATAAGCATGGGCACCAGATGTACTGAGCCAGATAATTAGCCCAGTTGGGTAGGTTTGTGCTCACCAAGGGTCCTCTGGCTGGAGCTGCTCAGGAAGGGAGGAGATGGTCAGATTTGTGGGATGCTCAGATTTAGTCTTTCCCTGAGCTCCCCTTGAGCACAGATTAGGAGGCTGAGTGGGTGCAGTGGGAGAATTGTAGTGGTGGTGAGTAACAAGGCTTTAGTAAGTGCTGAACTGAAAGAGAAGAACTTTCTCTCCTTTCAGTCTTATATGTTTGTTTTATGGATGTTAGAGTAGGTGTAACATGAAGATGTTGGTGGGAGCAGCTGTGCTTGGTGTTTTTCTAAGAGGAGCCAGTGATTCCTTGAATTTTAAGTAGACTCTACATGTCCACATGGAGTTAACTAAGTCAGGTGGATAATGTCATTCCACAAAGCTTTGAAATGATAAAGAATATTTTATCATGGATTTTAACATGATTACAATTAACCTTATTGATGTTATTATTGTTACCATTAACAGTATTATCAGCATCCCCAATATCTGTCCTCAGGGACTGTGTAAAGTGCTTTCCAAATGTGTAACAAAAGATGGTTAGAGCCACAAAGATCTGAACATTAGAGTATAACTCACTCTCCTTCCTCTCTTCCTTCTCACATGTGACTGTTATTTTGCTATTACTTGGAATATTTATGCAGTAGTAGTAGCTAACCACAGTCTTGTTTAAAATTTGCATTCTGGTTTTATTCTTTTCCTTAAATTTGCAAGATTTTCTTCTTGGCAGTGACAGTTGTAAACTTCCTATTATCTTCCAAAACCAGTAATTGAAATAGTGTGACTAAGAGCTGGGTTTGTAAGGAAAATATTACATTTTTACAGGCACTGTTTTGAACAAGTTAGCTATTTTCACATTATTGGTTTTAAAGCACTGCAGAAAGATAAATCATCATCCATATCCCAAAAAGGAATCTCCTGATGTGCTGCTTTACTCTGACAGAGCCACAGCAACTTGGAAACAACATTCTTCCCAGAATGATATGCAAGAAAAAAAGAGATTTCTTTTCACTCTTGCAGCACCCACCCGACTTTCCCACTGAGTGATCTCTTGTTAACATGCAGGAAATCCCAATGAATGCACATCATTTGGTGAAAGAATGACAGCAGACACCACAGCTATCCTTAGCAAGCATCCACCTGCTGCTGTGGTGTCTTTTTAAAGCAAGTTCAGCTTACCTCTTCTCCTCTTAGTTTTCCTTTCCTTAATTGCAAGTGATGATTCCAAAGAAGCCTTCACCTGTTTGAGTGTGCTTTCATCTTTCTAGACAAAGCAGGCTTGGGCTTGGAGCTTGATCTGTGGCATAGTTAGGGCCTTCGGTATTAAAGGCGTTGGGATCACCCTGAGGCTTTTAAGGTTTTAGGGTTAAATTGATGAGCGTGTATAAAATGTAAGCTTTGTTGTTTGGCAGAGATTTTCAGCATTTGTTATTCCTTTTTTTCGTTAAGACACCATGGGACTATACCACATTCCTCAACTGCCTCTTGCCTTTTAAACAACACTATCAAATGAAGACCTCTTAGACTTGCATAAAAGATATTTGTTATATTGCTTTAATGCCCTATAGCTACCTGACTTAGCTGAGCTCTTTGGGTATGCCTCCTTTGGGTATCCACATGGATATTTGTTTCAATATCCATTTAATTTGTGCTGTGCCTACTGGTTAATTAGCACTTGGTGAACTGTAGACCCCTCCAGTGCATCATTTTCTGACCACTGAACCTCATCTGGGACTCCTAGTGTGTCTTCTCAGATAAAGCTACCAAAATTTCTGATTTCAGAGCAGTTCCAAGAGAAAGCCATGTAAAAACTCTGACAGTTCCAAACCTAGAGGAAGGCAGTGCTCTGACATTGACTACCAGTGAAAAGCTCTACAGAGTACAGACCTTGGTGCTAGGAAATGAAGATGTTTATCTGGGTTTCTGGTGGAGACTCCTATACCCTGGCTGTATCTGCTCTGCAATGGCTCCCATACCCCCACAAGTTCATGTGGTAGGACTGGTCCCATGAAGGAATTCTTGCTCCTCTGGGAGAAAGGACAAGTAGTGGCTTTGGTGAAAATTACTTGAGAACAATTTGTGGAGTTGTAACTGAGAGTAAAAGCTGAGTAAAATTGTGCTTTTCCACTTATTTTTCTCCTACCTCGAGTATGTGTCACATACGGGATTGACCTATTTTCTTAGATGAGGTTTCCTCTGTCAGTTCCCAAAGGTTTCAGATGCCTTGCATAGTGTAAAATGGGTGGCATGCCCAGTCAACACTTTATAAAGTACCACCACATGTAATTCCTTTATACCAAATCATGGAAAAGTTTTTGAGAAATATGATTGGACAAGCAAAATACTGCTGCTTAATGTATTCCTCTTCTTCATTCACAGCCAATGTGAAATAATCAGGGGAATAAACTGCTTCCTATATTTGGTTTCATGGTGGTAGTAGAAAAGAATATGTGTTATTTAATACTTATATTACAAAATTTCTACTATTAAAAACATGCACTTGTATAGCTATCATGTCTCGGCTGATTGGGTAGTAACTTGTAAAATTCCAGGAAGGAGTTCCAGCAGTATGGACTGAATTGTGAATGGTGTCCACATACACACTGTAAAAGGATAACATTTGTTTTTTCAACATGGAGAAAAAAGGATATCAGCGAAGATCAGTGCAAGACGGGATAATGTTGTTAGCTCTGCTAGAGGAGATGCTGGAGGTATGGTCTGGTTTAGCCATATGCCCCTTGTGTCCTCATCACATAGTCTGCTCCTCAGCATGACCATGAGGCCAGATCTCTTCTCTGTGCAAACTTCAAAACTGTTTCTTACAAGCTGCATGAACTTAAGACCTAGATAGTAAAGCCAGACTTGGCTTTACTTCACTTTTCATATTAGTCATTGGCATGTGTTCATATTACGCTACTGCCTTCTGAAACAGTCTTCTCCTATAGGCTATAGGTTTATAGGCCCTGATTCATCTCTTAACTTCTGCTTTGCCAGGTGAAAGCCTTTGTCGTCCTCTGTTTTTTTTTTTGGTGTAAGTCAGGTTTCTGATCCCTCTAATTATTTTTATAAGTCTTCTCTGAACATATTCCAGCTGTCTGAAAATGGAGTGCAGAACGTAAAGCATTTCAGCAGTGCTGTGTCTCAATGCTGTGTTCAAAAACATGCTCTCCCGTGATGTTTTCAAGCTCTTTTAGCTATAGCACAAAAAGTGAAGGTCAAGATATTATCTTTCCTTTTTTTTAATATGTGTTTTCTAGGATATAGCTCTTCATCCTTCATGTATGCATAGGCAGTAAGATGGAGGTGTCAGTGCTTGAATTTAACTGACTAACTTTAGCTCTCAGAAGCTTAGGGCTGATGGGCTCTGTGGCTTCATTAACTGCATCAATCACATCTCCATTGAGAACTGAGACAGAAAATTTCTAAATAGAGATGTAGTGCTCAGGGGCATAGTTTAGTGGGCATAGTGATGACTGGTTGATGGTTGGACTTTATGATATCAAGTATGGATATCCAACATTACTTATCTAAATCTGGAGTAGAGCATTTTTCCAGGTTGCAAGTAAAGATATGCTTGGGAAAACTGTTGAATATACATATAAACACATACATAAACTGAATAAAATCTTCGTGATATAAAAAATAATTGCAAACTGCTTCCAATTAATATTACTGGTTGCAAATCTGCACTGTGCCTATAGTAACATGAAAAGTCACAGGTTTTCCTGACCCTCCTTGACAAAATGCTCTGGGGTCAAATTCTCCTCTCTCAAACTTACGCTCTTCAACTGACTTCAAAGGATGTGAATGAGTCGCTCAGTAGGGTAGAATACAGGCTTGTTATTCCTGCAACACATTCTGGATGTCATTAATACCCTTTTTCTTATCTAACTCTTCTAATAGTCACCTAAAATTTAAGTGTTTTGTACAGTTGGTTCATTATTATTTTTTGCATTTATAACTCGGGAAGGGTACTTTTCCCTTCCCTTCTGTTTATATTTACATTTTCAGATAGTACACATAAAGCCTAATCATATCACTTTGAAAGTGATATAGAAAGTTGTGCTCGCTTACTCAATCAGATTTAATCAGTTTGGAGGGGTTCCAAGTACTGAGCATTAATCTCACTTAAACCAAACTCCTGATAGTTCATCTAGCCTGAGTATTCATGTCAGAGACATAAAACAATCTCCTTTAATGCCCACAGTACTTTTTAAATTGAGCTTTCACCGTCTGTTAATAAAACCTGCTTTGTACTGCTGGTTGTGTTCTGTGGAATGTGTCAGGGGTGAGTTTCTCTTACTCTCCAATTCTTAAAGGCCTCATTTTTTTTCAATAGTATATGAAAATTATGCAATATAGTAACAAGGAATTAGTCACACCTTGGCAGAATCTCCATTACCTTGGCACACATCAAAGGGAAGAAGATAAGTGTGGTCCTTACAAGCTTATAGCATTCCTTTTCTTTGGAGTCCTGCTCTGTGATGACATCTAAATTGGACACTGATTGTTACTTATTTTTCAACATGCGAGCATAAAGCACCTTGACCTCACAGCTGACTCCTTTAGAGTACCTTTCATCGTAGGTCCAAGGCCACAGCATAGGGAAGAGCTCTCTGTTGAATTTCAGAGTCTCTGGGTTATGGGGAGAGCTCATTGGGGACAGAGCTGCCCAGTTGAGGTCCCTCCTTGATGCCCTCTGTATTTTAAAATCACGTGGTGATGATCTCAAGAACAATATTATGGTGTTTCCCTGTCATACTGTTATGGAGATCACACTCAAAATAGACGGAGCTGTGTTTCTCTGTTTTTCAGTGGCTTTGACAAGTGCTGTTGCTGTCAGGAATAAGCAAGGTGTGTTTGATCCTGGCTTTGCAGGTGAGGTGTGCACCTCAGATGTGTTTTAGAAGTCATGGCTAAGCTTGTTTTCTATGATTCTGGATAAAAGTAAACAAAAAAGAGAAGTGTTCTTGTTGATCTGAGGAAAAAAAAAGATGGATTTGAAGAGTGGATCGAGTTTCATACCTGATGATTGAGACACTACTGTAAATGTAGTTGAGCTATAGTACAGGGTTCTCAAAACAATGAGCAGGGATGTAGATGTGTATTTATTGTCCACTGAAAAGGGACTGACTCTGGGCACCTAGATATTCTGGAGAACTTTTGCAAATAGGGCAATAGTTATCTGACCTGCTGCTTACCCTGTGCCAAAAAATATTTCAGAGCTGTCTTAGGGGTTTTGGTGGCTGCAGAATCACCAGGTGTTAACTACCAAATCACTGAGCCTCTGTCTGTTGCCAAGCCCACTCTTTCCAGCAACCTGCTTCTACGTGCAGTGGAGAAGGGGTCCTGTAGACAGGATAGGAGCACTGGGCTCTGTCTTGTTGATAGAATGCGAAGTAATGAATTTAAGAGGAGATCTGGGCTATATATTAGGAAAATTTTATTCTCAAAAAGTGTGCTAATGCACTGAAAGAGGCTGCCCTGGAGTTTGGTCTCTGGAGGAGTTCAAGAAATGTGGGGATATTGCACTGTGGGACTTCATTTAGTGAAATGGTGGGAATGGGCTGATGATTGGACTTGTTGATCTTAGAGATCTTCTCTACCCTTAATGTTTCTAAGATTCTATTATAATACAGTACTTAATTTATAGTCTACTTTAAGAATAAGGATGCAAAAACTCCAGGAAAGCAGTAAGGTCTGCAGATCCACAGGTTGTGCGAATATCTGCTTTCTTCATGTTTATACTGGATCATTCATCCCTGTCTTCAAGGCAGGTTTTGATGGAAACAAAGACAACATAGATTTTTTTGAAAATTGGGTATATCCAAGTGCACTTGCACCCCAACCTTCCACCTCTCCAATCTTATTCTATTTTCAATGTCTGTGAGGAAGCAACTAATGGGAAAGCTGGTGGTGTTGAGGAATTGATTTGTCTTCAGGCTCCTGAGATGACCCACATGTTTAGCCAGGTTCAAAAACCGTCATTCCAGCTACCATGTTTCTTGAGATCTTCTGGTAGACAAGGCCTGCAAATCAAGGTAAATATAACAGAGTCTGTAAAGCCATTTTACTGAACTAATGATGGCTGAATTTAACTGGGGTGATGGTGATGGTTATGGAAGTGATTTTATAAGTTTCAAAAGGTAACTTGAACAAAGATTTTATTTGGCAGATGTGTTAAATAGCAAAATACACCCTGGAATTCAATTTGTATTTGATTGCACAATAGGTAATTTCTTCAGCTACTTTTTCAGCTTTCTCTTAACACCTATGTTTTTGCTTGTAATTTTTTTGTTTGGATATAATGAGGCTTTGTGTCTTCTTATGCCTTATCTTATGTGGGTGGTAGAAAAACCACTCTACTGCTCCAATATTTGTGGTTGCATGGGGCAGGTGGTTTCACGCAGAGCTCAGCAAAATGTCTGCAGTAAATTAAAAATAAAGAAGGGGAAGCTTCTTTCCTTTCTTTACACATCTGGAACCTCTGCAAAAACCCAGAAGGAGTTTCAGAGATGGAGTGGCCCTTTGCCAGTCCTTGCAGTTTTCAATGATCTGGAGTTGAGTTGCAGCGCTGGACAGAATGCCCTGAATCCCAGCTGCCTCCTGCATTGCCTAGGGCTCCCAGACCTTTTCTCTCTTCTTGGACTTTAGACATTGCTTTCTCCCTCCTGTCCCAAGATTCACGCATGGAACAGGTGAATACCTGCTCTCTGGGACTTGTGTTCAAAAACAAAATGTGGTGAGTGTCCACATGAGGTGACAGCACTCTCAGAAGAGGCAGATGTGCAACTCCTTACATAGTGAGTGTGTGGAGCTCTTGTTCCAGGCAGAGATGAATCCTGTATATTTTTCTTTTGGGGAAAATAATTCTTTCTCAATATTCCTTTGGGTATCTGCTGGGGAACAGACCAGGTATAATACATTCTAAATATTTAGGTGGTGATGTTGCCACCTAAGGAACTAGGGTTTTCAGTCTAGTTTGCCACAGCAAATTTCTAAGGGCGGATTTCATCTACTTGTTTACAGTAAGCTCCAGGACTCATGCATTAGGGTGTTCATGCCAATGAGTTTATAGGGTTTAAGCTTCATTCTTACTGAATCTACAGTCTCTGAAGCTTCAGGCTAACCTAAGACTGCTATCACACCCTACAACCCACCCAGAAGACCTGCTGATCTACTGTCTGTACACATTACAGCAAGGCTGATTTCTGGATAGCTGAAATCAGTGATCTTGTGATCCTGCTCCACCTAAGGCTCCACCCCAGGGAAGTAGTGGAGTCACCATCCCTGAAGGTTTTCGAGAAGGTTGTAGATGTGGCACTGGGGAGCATGGTTAGTGGATGTGGTAAAATGAGTTGATGGGGGGACTAAATGATCTTGGAGGTCTTTTCCAGTCTTGGTGATTCTATGATTCTATATTCAGATCAACACCGTTCCTTCTGTCCTGGTGTGCTCAGTGCCTGGGATTTGACAAATCCTGGGATCAGTTGTCTTGATACCGACTCTCAGGTCTGGAGCGAGGTGGTTATTCCCATCAAATGTCCTGTGCAGACTCATGTATGCACTGAAGCATAAAACACTTGCTAAAACTATTCAATCCTTGCTTGTATAGATGTACATATTAACATTAATATCTTTTTTTTTTTTCCCCAATAATATACTTGATGTGTCCAGAATTACCTTGTTGTTAAAATGATTTTTTTAAAATCTGGTAGCTGATATTTCTCATACAACAATGTGGGTGTAGGACTGTGCAGCAGCAAACAGCACTGTTACACTTGGATGGTACTACACTGAGCTGACAGTGAGGTAAGATTTTTGCTGTTGGATTTCAGAAGGTCAAGATCCGTGCGGGAATATTTCCCCATGGTGGCAGCTGCAAATGTCAGGGAGAATTGCATTTCTAGCAGCTTCCCAGGACAGATTTTCACTGTCAGAACCATTTATTTCTTGTTTACTGTTGGAAAAACATCATAAAAGAAATCTGAGTATCAGTTGGAGGTCATTTTGGGCATGAAGACAGAAGCATATGAGCAATGGGAGTGCAAGGGAAAATTTCAGTCTGGGTTTATTTGGTCTGTGAATAAAAAGAACACCCAAAGGAGGCTCTGGTCAAACACATTCTCATTTAAAAGTAGGAGGCAGGAAATCTGAAATGCCTGCATTTGTGATAATGCCATGTTTCTAAAGATGACTACTAATAACGTAAATATTTGTCCATGAGTATACCAAATTTAATTTCCTGCGAACCATACAGCCTGAGTATATAATGACACGGTGCATGTTTTCCACAGCATAGCACACATAAATATGTGCCATTTTGCACTTTAAGAGTGGAAGCACTGTATTTATTATGCATTTTTTGTCATGTTCATGGATCACAGACACTTGACTGGACACTTCATAGTTGTTGCAGATCCTTTTCTGTAGAAACACAGTGAAAATCTCCAACAAATGTGGGTGAGAACTTGAAATCACAGGAGAGACTAAACATTGTTATAAATGAGAGCTGCAGTGAGATGCTTCTGGGCCAGCAAGTCTCCACTCCATGAATTTTCTGCTTCCCTTCAAGAGAGATTGGCAGCATCAGCAACCAGACACAATTCAGAATGGAAGGCTTTCAGGTAGCACTGGGGGTGGCTTTTTTTCTCTCCATATTTTGCCCCTAAAGAAACATCTTAGCTGATATATTCTTTGCTGACCTGTCATAGAACCTCAGAACTCCAGATGTATGCTTATCTGAGCAATAACACAGCCAGCTGCCTTCAAAAGGAAGGGTGGGTCAGTGCCTATCTCAGCAAGAAGCAAGGGGTGGGGAAAAGGCACACTGACAAATATGGTCTATTTTTTAATGATTGTCACTCATTTCCTGTTAGAAAGGACAAAAGGTATGAAGAATGAAGGTAGCAACAGCCGGCACCGCTAATACAACCAGCTCCTGTTTCACCAGTTGCAATGGTCTTGTACTCACAGTGCACCCATTCGGACAACTTCTTTCTCTCTGAATCATCACAAATTTTCTTTGGGGCATGGCAGATGAGAAGAGGCAGTTGGTGACTCATGCTTGTAAGCTCTCGGGTTCCTTTGGAGTGGGAACTTTCCATGCTCCTCCAGAAGACCTGGCAGTGGTTTTGTGGTAGCTTGTCCAAATTTTTGACAAACCACTTGGGTCCTCTTTCAACTTCCAGAAGCAGACCATCATAGCCTCGTAGAGCTCTGTGTCTCAGGGAGGATACTAATTTCCCTTAGAGGCTCATCAGCTGCAACATTCATACAGCTGTTAAAACCTGCCTTGATAATTTAATTGATCAGCATGATTGACACAATTCTGGATGCTGCCTGGATGTTGAAATAATGTGTAATGAAAGATAGTTAGTGACGAAGGACAGGGAAGTCCTACTCTTCCAAAGAGTCATTTTGCAATTGAACTCACACAAGCTTCATTAATGGAACAGAGTATCATCTTCAGTGAAACAAAATGTTCTATTTTATGTCAAATTCCAACATGCCACTGATCTCACATTTCTGTACAGAATTGTAGTGTCATAGAATCATTAAGGTTGGAAAAAACCATGAAGATCATCTAGTCCAACCATCAGCCCATCACTACTGTGATCACTAACCATGTCCCCTTTTCATTTGTGTATGCACTGAGATTTATACATTAAAAAAATTACAACCTATTTCAGGGTTGGCTCCAAGACTGCTGTGAAACATGGTCGTAGGAGTAACATAAGAAACAAAAGTAGTTCTGAATGGTACATTTTGATTAAAATGTGATTGTGTATAGTTAAAGTTTAAAAATATATTTCAGAGCTTCTGAGGTGCACTGTTTACCTGGCATGTAGCTTTGTTATTGTCATAAAAAGTAACTCCTAGGAAACAAAAGAAAATAGAAAATATTGTCAGATAACAGGCTGCAAAAGCATCAGTGATTTTCTAAGGCAAAAATAACAGGTGAGCTATTCATTTTGAAAATTCCTTTGGATTTCTTGCTGAAGGTAGGTTGTACATGTTTGCAGTGGTATTTTGGTACCTTCCCACCATGCCTGTTCAGGCTTCCCATTCCTTGTAGCTATGTGATCCACACAGAAGTCCACATGGTCTTGGTTTTCCTGCCCATGTTGTGCTATTACTTTTCCATGTACACAGTGAATTTGAAAAGTTGTTGCACCAAACAGGTGCCCCAAAACCCTAGTTTTCCCTTTTCTTGCCCAGATGTCACTATCTACACAAGGCCAGGGGCAGCAGAGGAGCAGATCTCTTGCTTCTAACTGTCTTCTCCCACACTGTAAAATATGGACAGGGCAGGATGTCTGCCCAGGGATGCTGGGAGCCCTGAAAAGCAGACAGGAGCATGTCCCAGCAGGCTGCAGCTTGCACAGAGGTTGCTAAGTGACTTAAATCCATTGCACAGAACAGAACCGTATTGCCACAAAACATCAGAACCTGACTTAGTTTCTAGTAACTCATTAAAATGACTCCACAATTCTTTTGATGTTCTGTACTAGTCTGGTCACATTCCTTTCTGTTTTATAGCACGGTAATAACAACATTCTTGTAAACAGTCATATAAACTCTAACCTTCATATTGCTCTCTTCAGATCATCTGAAAGCGTTTTCACATTGAGATTTGGCTTTCTTGCGCCCATAAAGCATATCCCACCCTAGTAACCCAGGCCATCAAGGGAGCAGGGGGAGAGAATGGGGATGCAGAAGTTGATTACTGTGGGTGCCTTATTTAGGGCAGCTGTACCATCTCGTAGGGGCAGAAGTGTTTATTAAACATCACCTTTATAAATCCATTTTTTAGTGCTTTTGGGACTCCTGTTCCCATCCAGAGGAAGTGCTCCTGTAGACACAGACTCCAGTTGGATGTTTGTCAATTACTGCTCAGCATTTGGTAATTAGCAGTCTGTATTCTCTCCATTGGTAACAACACACTGCCATCCCTTCTTCAGGCAGATCTACAGGGAAAATATATGCCAGGGGCTTGAGTGATCTGTTATGTTGTTGGTAGTGAAGAATTACAGAAGCAGAGCTGGCCTCGGAGGCAAAAAAATAGTCATGCTGGTACAGCAATGCTGTACTTGCTCAATGATAGCACTGGGTAAAAGCAGGACAACTGGCTTTGGCTGCAGTGATGTGAGCTAGAGGTGCGGTGCAAGGACAGGCAGCAGTTTCCTGATGTCTCTGGCCAAAGGCTTGGCACTTAAGCATTTACTCAAACAAAAGGGCCAAGGATAAGGGACTGCACCCTTTGCAAACAACACAGCACATGGACATGCACTCACATGCAAAGAATTTACATCGGCTGAGCAGATTTCCAGGCAGTCAGTAAATATGACTTATGCCTTCTCTTCCTCCACCAATAGTTTAAACAATCTAGGAACAAAACCAGACACAATGATCTTCCTGACTCTATAAAAGACCAGGGAAAGATTTCACACGTTTTAGCATTTCCTCAGCTTGTTTGTTTCCTTTCATTTCCCTTATTCTTTCCACTTTTATTTTGTTTTTCTTTTTTTCCGAGACAACTCTGTGTTTTGCTTTGGACTGTCCAGTTGGGGTACAGAAAGAAAGTAATGGGCTGTGAGCCTTTCACAGACCATGAAAAGGAAGCAGTAAATACTCAGCCAAGCAAACTGCCAACAACCTCTAAATAAGCATTGTTACACAGCATATCTATTGAAGGGTGGTACATTTATAGTAGCTGCAAACTGTTGGATAATTATTTGCAAGTAGAGAGAAAGAAAAAAATCTAGATTTGACAGATAATATTTTTTCACAGTGCTACCCTTTGTTTACAGACCTTCTCTCCTTTTAGTGCACCCTAGAGCAAATTGCTGTGTTTTCAAAGGGCCACACCATTGTTCAACTGAAACATTATTATTTCTTCGCTGGAGTTTGATTAAATTTCTTGGCACTGAGGCAGAAGTTGATAATAACACAAACGCAGTGATCAAGGTGGCAGATGTGTCGTTATTCTCTTAATGGCAAGTAGCATTCTTCAAGCTATGGATATGCTGTTTTAAAGCAGTACAGTGGCTAACATCATGGCCAGCATTATATTGTTTCAATTGAAATGGGATTGAGAATTTAGCAAGGAACATTTAAATAATTGCCTTCCTCAGAAAACATAGCCTAGCTCTTGGTTTGTGGATTACTTATGTGTAGAGGTTGCATACATTAGGGCCTGAGAAATGAGCTGAGGCTGATACAAGCTGTGAGCAGCAGAGATTGCTGGTGACTGTGCAGTTGCCTTGCAGTGACTCGATCGTGTTTCGGAGCCCTGGGACAAAAGGTGTATTTTTAACATACGTTAGCTCAAATGTTTTTATTAAAACCCATTAAAGCCCTGGTATGGGCAGCACAAAATATTTTCTGATGAAGAAGTGACCAAATTAGGTGAAAGTGTCAGGGGAAATGTGACAACAGCCTTGTCCTCAAAAAGGACGTGGTGTTGACAAGGCAACTCTATTGCTTTGCCTGAGGAAATTGAAGTAGCCGTGGTAGGAGTGAGGATCAGAAACCAGGGATTTTAAATGTATTAGCTCAAACACTCCAGCTAATAAGTTTTAAAATAAATCTTTTCTAGACTACACAAGCCCTGAGGGAAGAGCAAAGAGATTAAGGTAAAAATAGAAAACACGAAGTGTTTAATAATGCACCACACCTGTTTAGTGAAATTTCCCTATCTCTGGTCTGGTCTACACCCCGTTTTTGTATCAGTACGCTTGGCTTGGCCAGGAAAATGTTTTCCTAAGGACTGGGAAGATGAACAGGTTACCACCAGGGAGCCATGTGACAGCAGCTCATGTCCCGAGGGCAGCCACCGAGGTATCTGCACAAAGTAGTTGCCTCTCGTTTATTCCAGTGCTGGAGGAGTTTTGGTTGTGTTGACAAAAATAAGGACTTTTTAAGTAGATCTAAAAATGATTTAATAATTTAATTATTTAATTGCATGGAGACAAGTGCTTTTCATTTACTACAATGGATCCCAATCTTGTTGGCCTCCAGGCTTTATTGTACTGTAAATATTATTACTCACAATAAAACCAACTTAATGTTTTTCCCCAGAACTCTAAGCTTTGGTCTTCAGCTGCTGCTACTGGTTGAAACTAGAGGAGGAAATAGACAAAAAACACTAAAAAGAAGCCTTCTTTGGGATTTCTGATGTTATTGCACAGGCCTCAACATCCAGATAACCTCCAGAGAAGTACAGCTCAGCACCCCAAGGTACAGGTCCTCTCCCAGCAGTCTTTTTCACTTACCATGAGAGCCATCACAGCATGTAGAGATGATTGACTTCACCATGGATGTGCTTTGCCATGCAAAAGGACACTCCATGTGTAGAATATACTGATTTCAGCTGCAGCTCATAGTATCTTTCTTCGTTTCTTGTTTGTCTGTTCATTTCTTGTAGAT
Source organism: Callipepla californica brunnescens (assembly GCA_023055505.1). Taxonomy (NCBI): domain Eukaryota; kingdom Metazoa; phylum Chordata; class Aves; order Galliformes; family Odontophoridae; genus Callipepla; species Callipepla californica. The sequence goes on along the minus strand of JALIRH010000109.1, from coordinate 471,945 downwards.
AGAAATCTGTCATTCTTCCTAAAAAAAAAGCAAAAAACATTTAGATCCTTTGAAAGAGATGTTAAGGAATAGGTCAGACGAGTGGAAGTTCAATTTTGAGACCTGAAAGCTAGTATTATCTTTTTAAAATAGGTTTAGGATCAAGCTTGTAGAAAGATATGTGTTACCCCTACCCTCAGAGGGGCTATGAGAGCTGGTGCATCTAAGAGCCCAGGATGATATCCTGTATTCAATGAAGTCAGAGGCAGTTTTGACACTGGCATCTCCTCCTTAGAGTTTACCCCACACAGTTTTGGTATAAATAGATAAATAAAATATACTTGGAATTAAGAGGCACTGATGAATATACATTAGGTAGCTTACAGAATATGGGTAAGTAGCCACAGAGTCTTTTTTTTTTTTTCTTTTTTCCCGTTACACATTCTTATACCCTTGTTTGGATCTTTTCTCCTTACAAAAGAACTGGACAGTTCTACTGATGCGAAGTGTGCTTAAGAATTTATTCAATCATGTTAATTTTTAATACTTTATTGCAATATACTTCAATTCCTCATAACAACCATATGTCTAATTAAGAAGGAGGCATGAGTGCCATCACCAGACCACTAGACTTGTCCCGAATGTTGTTGTATCTCACTGCAGAAATAAAGCTTACTTTTTCATTAATCTCATAAGTGACTTAGTAAGAGGAAAATATTGTGTTTTCCAGAACACCTTTTTCTTGTGTTTAAAGTTCATGTAGTACAATCAGAAATCAAATGAGATGAGGAAAAAGAGAGGAGTAAGAATCAGGAACTCTGTATAAATGACTTCTGTGCTCCTGTTTTCACAGTTCATGGTCGTCTGATGATAACTATGAGTTGGCAGCTTGGGCTTGGTTTCATCAGCAGCTGAGATGATGACTGACCACAAAGAGAGGTAATTTCCCACCGTGCTCCTTACTTGCTCCTTCATTCCTTTCTGCCCTTTTCCCTCCTTCCTTTCCTTTCCCAGCTGCAAAGTCCCCCTACTTTGACATCAGCTTTGGTATGGTTGAATGCTGCCATAATCCAGCTCCTGGGGCCATGAGGTGGAAGGGGCAAGAGAAGGTCATGGCAATGTGTTACAATGGATCAGCAAGCATATCTACTTCCACCCTAAGTGATTTGCCCTAGGCCACATGCGAAGCCTGTGACAGAACAGAAAGCTGCCCCACTCTCTGGTAAGAGCAGTAAGATCATCGTATCCCCAAAATCTCAACGTCTTGCTCCTACTGGTCCAACCAGTACAGGAAAGTGATGGTTCCCCATTAAATAACCTGCATTATATGGTGTCTCATCTCATTCTACTTTCCATAAGCTGGAGAACATTTTTACCTTGAAAGTATGGGATTCTTAATACTTTTCAAATTTGTTGGTAAAAAAAAGCAGCCTATGTAATGCTGGCCCCAGAGCTGTCTCAAATTTTAAAGAATGTCATGACGTTTCTGGATTTCAGACATCTTTTAGGAGTGAGTTCCACAGTCTCAGTATGTGAAGAAGCCTTTCCTTCTTACCAGTTTTTTCCTTGCTGTGTTTAAATCCTTCTGAACACTCCCTATTCCTTATGGCCCGTGACAGCAAGAACGAATTTTCTAGCTCATGTGTTAACACTGAAGTAAGAGATCTGTGCTCCCACGGACGCTCCCTCATGATGAGTGGCTGCTGGACAGCATTATAAATCAAGAATCCTGAATCCGATCCTCACTTTCCCACTGATTCTGTCATCTCCGTAATTCAGATTATCTGTTTGCCTCTGCACAGCTATTTGCAGAAGGAGATAATGATACTTGTCTAACTGACAAGGGTGTTGCGGGATGATTTATCTCACTGAAGAGAGCGAAGTGCTTAACGCAACTGCTACTTTGTGCAAACCAAACACTTATTTTGTCAGAACTTGGGCGTCCCCTCCTCCGGCTGCCTATTCTTCGCGTGTGCACCAGATGGCACTGCGGCGCAGGTTCAGGACGCCTGCTGCCCCTCTGTTTGTGCTGTAGGTGCAATCAGTAGTCATCCTTTTCCATTCCCAAATAAAAAAAATTAAAAAATCTGGAAAAAATGTAAATAGTGCTACATCTTAAAGAATTTTCTTTGTCTCATTCCCTTCCTTCCTCCCTTCCTCCTTTCCTCCCTCCCTTCCTCCCTTCCTCCCTTTCTTCCTTCCTTCCCTCTTTTTTTTTTTTTCCCCCAGAAATACTCAGTGCATCTCCATTTCCTCAAACAAGAGAAAGACTTCAAAACCACACAGTAAGAAACAATCAGCCATCATTTCTGACCATGGAGACTGAGATCTGCCATGCTGTAAATTGTAATTTGACTTGCTTTTTTCTTGACGATAAATATGCAACTTGCATAGAATCATAGAATCCTTTGAGTTGGAGGCGTCCCTTAAAGGTCATTTGGTCCAACTCTCAACATAATACATTAGTCTGATAATAACTAAAAACAAACAAACAAACAAACAGATCTTAAATAGTTCATTCAAGACAATCAAAGTACACTTTTGGAGAGACATTAGTAAGTTTAGAATTATTTGTATATAATCTCTGGAGAGGAATAGGAGCAGTTAAACAGTTTGCTTAAATCTGAGTAGCACATAGCACAGGAGAGAGAAAATAACTCAGCTTCTTTTAGCTTCAATCTCTTATAAACTCAAATTGCTTCCAGTATTTCCATTTCTTGTTTATCTGTGAAACAACAAGAAGAAATGGAATGCTTCAAGGGGAAGGGACTGTTGTATCCACATTGTAATTTTCATGGTCCTGTCTTAAAACACAGTTTATCTTTATTGCTCACATGTAGGCGATATATTGCTTCTCACAGTAAACAAGCAAGGTGGACTTTGTGGTAAAAATTAAACTCACTCTAGCATTTTTTTGGGTTATAAAAATATTCCTCCCCATGGCACCTTCTGAGTGATTAGCATATATGCTCTCTGAACATTGTTTTTGCTGCTGCGATTCTGAGCACCTGCTTCTTATTCCTCTCCTTTTAGAGATGGAGCTGAGGAAGGAATGAAAAAGATAAACGAGACAAACTCTCCAGTTACGGCAGCTCTCCTTTCTAATTTGCTGTTAAATCAGTGACAATTTTAGCAGTTTGATACTGTTTGTAAATATACGTCTTGCAATAATCCCTGCAAGCATTATTCTGCATGGAAATTCAAACAGTGTTTTTCCAAACTTTATTTAAGAAGCTTCAAAATGAATCTGAAGGTAATCTCACTTAGAGCAAAGGCATACTTAGGATGAAAGAATGGCACAGCCACAGTAGTTATAGTCTAAAAGTGACTAGGGTACAATAAAGTATAGTCACAACTAAATTATGTCTTGGGCTGAAGCAGATACATACTATTAATTGAATGTAGGCCCTTTAACCTTTTTGCAGGAAGCAAACTTGAGAACTAATAATTTTTGTAAGGATGAGCTTTCTGCACTTCCAGTAATATTTCTGTGCTTTGAAAGGATCCTGACTTTCTATTCAGATTGTTTTGATGAGATTGGCTCTAATATTTCAATGATGCCAACTGAGTAGAGGTAAGAGAGGATAAAGGAGGGTGGAGATTTGATTGCCTTATTCAAAGGATGAAATACACTGCTGGTAGTATTGCTGCTCCACGGCCGATCCCTTTAAGGTACATTGTTGGCAGACTTTTTAATGGATATGAAAAATTGTGGCAGAAGTGTGTTAGCTGATGATTCATGTATCTCTACTTAGGAAAAAAAGGAAGAAGAAGTAACCTGTTGGGAATAAGGCATGAAGGCAATAGTATTTATATCATACACAAAACGGATTAAAATTTCATTTCTCTGATGAGTTCACCACCTTTCATTCTCATTAACTCTGTCCAGATCTTAAAAGGTCCTAAATTAAGCATTGTGCTTTTAAAACATATAAGTGGCTCCAATCTCACCTTGTTAGAGATGCCTGCTTCCTCGCAAACTTTTCACTTTAACCCCCAACTACTGCCAACTTTGTTAATAATGAGCTGAAGCCCTAGTTGAAGTTGGCAATTCCACACCCACTGATCAAAAATTAGTGGGTGATTTTTCATGGTTTGCTTTTTTTGATGAGTTGGATTTGATTCTTTGAGGGATCCAGGATGTGAAAACAAAGTTCCTCCATGGCTTGAAAGAGGTGTCAGGATGGATCTAATCAACCCCAACTTTATCTTTAAAAAGTTTAGGAGTCTAAAGTGCTTCTGATGTTTGGTTTTCAAACACCTGAAAACATGGATGAAGCTTCTCTCTTGTTCAGTTGTAATTAATCATAGAATCTTAGAATGGCTTGGGTTGGAAGGGAACTTCTGTTTTGAGCACCCTACCATGGAGAGAGTTGCCACCCACCAGACCAGGCTGCCCAGGGCCCCATCCAGCCTGATCTTGAATGCCTCCAGGGATAGGACATCCACAACCTCTCCTAGTGACCTGTTCCAGTGCCTCACTGTCCTCTGAGTAAGAATTTCCTGCTAACATCTAACATAAAATTCCCCTTTTTTAGTTTAAAGCCATTCACTGTTTTCCTGTCATTATCATGTAAAGTTGGTTCCCCTCCTGCTTGTAGGCAGGAAAGCTGGAATGAGGTCTCCTCACAGCCTTCTCTTCTCCAAGTAGAAGTCCAACTCCCACAAACTATCTTTATGAGAGAGGTGCTCCAGCCCTCTGAGTATCTTCCTGGCCCTCCTCTGGACCCACTCAAAAAACCTCTGAATCCTTCCTATGCTTGGGGCCCCAGACCTGGATACAGTACTCCTGATGAGGCCTCAGAAGGGCAGAGTAGAGGGGGACAATCTCCTCCCTCTCCCTGCTGCCACCCCTTTCTTGATGCAGCCCAGGACACTTTTGACCTTTCAGATAGTCATGCATGATGTTCCATAGGTGTTCAGGATGTGCTAACAGAGAACAGAGTGTGCTAAAGAGTACAGAGTCAGTGTGTCACAGCTTGCTGCTGGTAACAGGTTTGGTTGCTGTAAAGCGGTCATCTGAACTCTGGCACAGGCAGGTGAGGGCAGGACTTGTTACAGGATTATCCAAGGAATCAAGGTTTAACAGCCACCACTGAAGTCCTTTAAGTGAACACCACCACACACTCACCAGTGAGCTGGATTTGCTATTAATTTCCACTTCTGCAGATTGTATTTAATCCAGAACTGCATCCAAGAAGCATAAGTGCTATGAAGGATCAGAGACCTGATTCTCTGGCATAGGTTTCCCAGAGAGCTGTGGATATCCCATTGCTGGAGGTGCTCAAGGCCAAGATTGGATGGGGCCCTTGGTAGCTTGAGCTGGTGGAGGGCAACCGCCTATGTCAGGGGGTTAGAAATGGGTGGGCTTAAGGTCTCTTCCAACCTAAGCTAGTCTGTGATTCTCTGATTCTGTGATTTTGTTTACTAGTAAAAAAAAATAGAGAAACCAGAGCTTAGCAACAAAAACAAACCTGAGTGCTGAAGAGTGATGACATTGAAAAAAAAATTACTGCTGCTCAGCTCAGACACCAATGTTTTGAAATATGGGAAAGGAGTTAAAAATGATAGCATGTGAATTATAACTCAATATTCTTGAAGGTTAGGGCACGTGCTAAGCAGTCATCAAATCTCTTACTAGCTATCATCGGTTGTTTGTAACTGAGGGCAACAAGATGTTTATTGTATGGTTGAACACTTTGAAGTAAAGATGTATGATCTTAGAATGAAGATATTACTAATGTGACCAAAAATTTTGAAAAAAAAACTCCTTTCAATGAAAGCTGCAGTTAAAGTCATGTACTAACATGCTAGATGCCAAAAATAGCTGCAAGGAGCATAATAATATAAACATTGGCTGCACAAATAGAAAACAAGAAAAGCAATAAATATCTGTTGATCTTCTCGACTTTTAAAGCCCAGATTCAGAAACTTTCTTTTTGGAGTTTTGCACGTTCTTCCTAACTTACAATAAAAACTTGATTTCTTTTTAACTTAAATCCCATTCATAAAGTGTCTCACGTGACGGTGCAGGTTACACTTCCAGGAAGAATAAATGAAGGAAAAATTTTCACTATAATTGCTAGTTGAGGGCTGAATTCAAAGAATCTCCATCTCTAGCATAATTCATGCCAATCACGCTAATGATACATTTCAGGGGCTTTCTACTGCTAAATTCTTTAAATTGTGGTTGTAGATAATACACATAGACAAATAAAAAATCCACACATCAGTCTTCATTAAAATATATTAGCTAATGTGCAAAGTCAAGCCACGATAGTCAAGGAATATCAGAATTAATGTTAACTTTGTGATCTCAATGTGGTTACTTTGGGCATAATTCATGGGCCATAACTGTTAATTAGGTTAATTGCAGATCTACAGTTTGGTTCCTCTGCTGGTTCCCATCCTCTTTCAGTGCACGGGCCAGTTGATGTTCACTTAATGAATAAGTAGTATTCCATTTTATTTTAAGTATTCATTGTGTGATCTCTTCTCTGACTCCTTCCTATTAATTCCTGTTCTGAATTCATCATTATCATTGTTTTTCTAGGCTTTCCTATAGCTCCTAGCTCTAGGGTGTCTGGGAGTTTCACAAAAAATAATACTAGATTAATTTTCACAGCAGCTGTTCAGGTGACGAATGTACTAAACTGGCTCCATAGGGTTGGGGAATAGGGCATGCCAGGGATGTTTGCTGAATTTGAGTGCCCAGTTCCTGCTGGTTAGTGTTTGACTTTGCACAGTATATATAGAACTTCACAGTATTTTATGTGGCGGTTGACTGTGAGCGCTCAGCACTTTGCAGCTCAGAGACTCCACACTATCAAGTCAGGGACCCATAAAATGAAGCTGTACAATTTATAACTGTGGGAGAAAGATTTGGGTTAAACTGCTTGCCTAGCTTTGCATAGCAGCTTAACAGCAGAAATACAACCAACTCTCAAGGGAAGCATTGAAGCCATCCTTTCTCTTTTGGTAAGGCTCAGGAGTAGATTTAGAGAGAAGCTGTGAGAAATAACCTCCTTCTATAACCTTCCTCAATGCAATGCCTGCACTCCATTGTACCTGGAGAGCGGTCATGCTGCAGTGCATGCATCTCTGTGTCTCTTTTTTTACTGCATCTGAATCTTGTTGTTGTTGTTTTGAACCAGCCAGTTTTTGAAGTCCACATCCCACGGGCAGCAGCCTGCCCTTTGTTATATCCCCAGATCTATCAGTGGTGCCGTCTGTTTTGTGCCCTGCAGGAGGGAGAAGTATATGATTATGCTATTAAAGATAATGCCTATGCAAAAAAGGGATTGAATCAAGACTGGAGAGGCAATTTGATTCTGGCACTTCCTCACGTCTGATTGCAACTGCAAGATTCTTTTAGCACAGTTTGAGATGCAATTTCCCATATTAAAAAAAAAAAAAAAAATTAGTCTGCCAAAGTAGGTATTTCATTATGCAGAATCACAGTGAGTCCTAGGAGAGCCAGCAGGGCTGGGGGTCGAATGGCCACTCTAACCTCTGTAACTTCAGTTAATAGAGTAGCATCATTAACAATCACTGGTTACCAGGGTCCTGCTGCAAACACAAAGGGCTTGTTTCCTATGAAGCAGGCAGGGCAAACTGTCAGTGGATCTCACAGGTATTTCAGGGCAGCCAGTCCCCAAACTGCATTTTCCACTCCAAGTGGAACATGAACATCTAATTCAGGTTCCTCTTTCTTACTAGCTCCCCATGCTGTGCTTCCTCTCACAACTGACATTAAGTGGTTGCCTCCCCATTTTCTATATCTCCCCAAGCCAAAGCCAGGCAGCCTTTAGGTTTCCTCCATTTATTTTTCTTCACTGGTCTTTTTCTTCTCCCTGAATCCTGTGCTTCTAACTCAACAAGCTATTTCTGTTATCTCTACCATGTTGGAAGCAGGGGTAATCGTCTTCTTCCATTGCAGCAATGCAGTCTCAGATCTCTTTAGGGTCAACTTCAAACATGTGGTAGATGTAACTTCAGGGAATGACTGATGTCTCAGAAGTCTCCACTGTTCATGTGTGATCTGCAATTTTCCAATAGTTTCTTTGTGTGAGTTGGTGCAGAAGATATAAAAGATGTGTTTCAGGAACAACCTATGTCTTAATTTCAGACTTCAAGGATAATTTCCAAAGAATAAATGTGTTAAAGTTCTGAGAAAAAAAATGCAAAACTTTTTAACTTCAGGGTTTAACATGAACAAGGCAGTGATTTTTCTATGGTTGAGCTTCTGGAAAAAGCTGAATACTTTATGATAAAATTTTCCAATGATCTTTCAAGCTCAGACAGGTGTCTGACGTGTCAGGCTCACCCCAGTCGCCTGACTGCAACACTGGCAGCACCAACATGCTTGAAAAGGGAAGAAACAAGTAATCTTGATAACTGTTGATGCTACCAGTGATGCCCATAAAACTAACATCGTGACTAATTTACCTTCAAATTAATAAGGTTTAAGATGACCTAAACCCACAAAAGTGCAAGATAAACTGTGGCATATCCATGATATTAGGTAGGCAGAGATATTAGCCAGTCATGGTAGATGGTACTTAAATGAAAGTGTTCATGAATAGGAATGCTCAAATATAACTATAGTTATTTCTTCGATTCCCAGAATAATATTTACAGATGTAAGCTTCAGCGGTAATTTCAGAGATAGGAAAATACCTGAAAATATTAAATGCTTATGCTATTTTTTGACTGAATGTGTAGTTCAGTAATAATGAAAACTGAAAAAATAGTGGATTTTTATCCACTTTAAGCCTCACAAGCAGTAGTCAATATTACATAACATCATGGTGAATGCTTTGTTTAAAATTTGAAAGGGCTAAATTTTCCATAAACTATGGATTAAAACAAAGTTTTAAATTATCTTAAAATTTTCAAGATAACAAGAACAGAATATCAGCACTTATTTTCTTTGCTCATTAAAACCCTTTGACAGTGTCTTTCATCTCAGACTTTCTGAAGGTACCTGCAGAACTTCACATTAAACCACCTGGCTGTTCCCTCTATATGCCAGAAGTATTTTGAAGTGTTTTGCTCATTTTGAATTTTTAATTGCCTCAGATTATGACTTCTTAGGACTTGATGTCACAATCTTATTACTGTAATTTAACAAACCCCCAAGAATCAACTGATCATAAATAATGGCTGAAGTATGTATCCTTAGTGACTGGCAAATGAGACATTTCCAACACTAAAAGAGCATTATCTAAGATTCTGCAAGGGGCTTATGATCACGAACATTACATATTGTCTCAACTTGGCTGATGTTAGGAATCTTTTTAAACTATATTCCTTTGTGTGCTGGGGCCTTTGCTTACATACAGTCACAGAATCATAGGAAGGCTGAGGTTGGAAGAGATCTCTGGAGGTCATCTGGCCCACCCCTTGCTCCAGCAGGGCAACACAGAGCAGGGTGCCCAGGCCCACATCCAGATAGCTTTTGGAGATCTCCAAAGAGGAGACTCTCTCTGAATCCCTGTGCCAGTACTCTGTGTGTACACTGAAGTGCTTCCTGATGGACAGGGGGACCTCATGTCCTCCAGTTGGCGCCCATTGCATCTTGTCCTGGCACTGGATGCCACTGACAAGAGCCTGTTCATGTCTTCTTTGCATCTTTCAGGGTGGTCTTATAAGCCTTTAAAATATAGCTCAGAAAGGTAGGCTTTACATACGAACATTGCCTGATGTGAGATCTTCGGAAAATCCAAAATAATGTCTCTGAAATTATGGGTATCTGATCTATCTCTGTGGGGGAAAAAATCTGCTAATGACTTTGACCTTCTACTACAGATCTTTCTGTTGACTTGAACGTTGTGGGAGTGGCTGCATAAAGCTGGAAATTCCCACCCATTTTCCACTGTCTCCCCCAGTAGACCAGCAGATGTTTCTTATTAACTTTTAGCAGATAGATTTCTTGTTGATAACTCAGTTTACCCTTTTATTGCACAGAGGAAACTGGGAAATGCCTTGTTATGAAGCACAGCCTTTGAAAATATCTCTATATCCCAGGATTTTGTGTAATACTTCTGAAAAACGGTGTGTTTTCCAGGAACAGGGGTGATTGGTTGAGTTTTCAAGTGTGTTTTAAAGTTTTAAAATTAAATGTAGCTTAGTAATTACTATCTTGTTAAACCAAATCTCAATGTATCTGAAGATCTCTTTTGTATTAACTGTGAGATAATTGAAATCTCCCTTGCAAAACAATTTGAAATTTTCATGCACAGACTCTACAGATTAAAATTCACTAGCTTGTCTTTCCCTGTAATCATATCAGAAAGATGTGTCCACTGAAGACTTCTATTTGCTTGAAACAGATTCTGTGGAGAGCCTTTTCAGTATCACTGTTTTCATTTGGGTCTTCGTGGCAATTTTTGGCAATATTCTTGGCAATGGAAATTTTTCTCAATGAAAAATTAAATTTTGAAGCAAATAACTGAAAACATTTTCTCCTAAAATCTTTCATGGAAAGACACATTATTGAATTGAATGTTCTCTGTGTCCATTAATGGTTACAGTGAATGACATGCCTGTAAAATAAGGATCACAGGTTGCGTTGGTTTAGCTCGTGCATGATTCAAGTCAACTGCACATCTCTTGCACATAAAGAATGCTGATGGCACTGAAGTTTCTCTGTGCTGTGAAAGCATGCACTATTAATAGTAATAATTGCCTTTAGCTTTCTGACAGAGCGGTGTATTTTCACTGTACCAAGAGAGATGCCATCAGCTATCAGCAGTTTAAATTATATTCAGGTTAACAAAGTCACTGCTTTGGCCAATTAATGAAATTACACTAATGACAGATAGCCAAAGAAACAGCTGTAATATTTGATGCCTAATTACTATCCAAGCCACTTCTAAAGAACAAATTACCATGACTATCCTATTAAAACATAAAACTGCATGCATGAAGACACACAGCTACAAATGCTTAGAATTAGGGAGGTTTAAGATATGGTCAGCCTTCTTCTGCATGTACATTATAGTCAGTATATGTGCATACTGAACGTGAGTTTGAGCCCATCTACATCCATGCTCCTTGGCTAGACAAGGGTCATATCAATGGTCAGCCATACATATCAGCATGGCAGCAGTCGCATCTAACGTGTCAACTTAGTTTCTCATCACTGTGTAAAGACATCCTGTAGTCAAGAGGAAGAGATGCCTCAGAAAAAACTTGTTTTGTGCTCCCTCAGACGAACCTGGTTTGTGACATACCACATGCATCAACAGTTTACTGGATGTTTTGGGCCTGTTCTGTGACTAATGGGATGTGGGGACACACGAATCCATGCCCCGGTGAATTTGGAAAAAGGGTAAGGGTAGGGAGATGGGTCTAAAAACAAAACAGCAGCAACAATCTGAGAAGGAAAGCTAATTTACTAAATAAGATATCAGAATGCAAAATAACACAATATAATACAATATAACTGGAATTGAAGCTAATAAATCAACTAAAGTGAGAGAGAGAGAGTCTGAAACTGAAGGCCTTACTCTAAATGTGAAGGTGAGATGGCTAGGGAGCACACACTGCTGAGATGAGAAGCAAAAAAAGAGGAAGTCTCAGGATTTACGTGCAGATTTATCTTTCCCTCGGAGCAGAAAATGGGAACACAGAGTCCACTGGGGTATGTAGTTCTTCTCTTCTGAGAACAAGGTACATGGAAATTTGGCAGTCCACGGAACTGGAGCATTAACTCTTTAACTCCCAGTGCCTTACATGATGTTGTAATGTGGAATACCTATAACAAAAATCATAAAACCACAACATCTGTTTTGGGTACATCTTTTTAGGTTAATGTTCATGACTGTCAACTGAGGAATTGTCTGAGATGTAACAGAAATGGACAGACTTTTCCCTTGGTTCCTAGGGTATTGCATTATAAACGAAAGTAACAACAACCTGCCACAATTAATAGGCCTGACGCTACCGTTTGAACTGAGAATGAAAAGGCTCTACTGGCACAAGGAACTCCATGCTGCCCACTAGCCAGGGGAAAAACTTCATCAAGAAACTCCTAAATGCATCAATTTCTTTCACCATATTTCTCACCCAAGAGAGCTTTTCTGAAACCTGTGAGAAAGCAAATTGCTGTAATGAAAGTGTTTGTAGAGATGCGGGATCATTTAATGCTGGTTTGCACCTGGGCTATTCTGGAAAGGCTCTGTTACATAAGGTGCATTGCATAGATCTGAATATGTGCTAAACAAGCCCTGCACCTCTGCCTTGTAACTCTGAGAATGCTAGGCAGGTAATTAAGAAATCACACAGCACAGGTGTGCCAGGTGAATTTTGGTAGCTTGCTTTTGATCTAAATTGAGATGCTCTGGGGATTTAACTTCTTAAACAAAAAGGGCATAAATAAATAATCTGGATTTTTTTTTTAAGGTTGGAACATGCAGGCTATGAAATTTTATACAAGTAGGCAGTGTGAGCAGATTGTTTAAGGCTTGAGCATTGTTTTAAATGGGGGTGTTCTTTTCATTAACTTGTGTCTGATTGGTTTTTTCACTGGGACTTTCCCCACTGATATAAACAGGAACAGTATTTGGTTGTTGAGAACTAACTCCAGAATAAGTTAAGAAAGTGTCTTTAAAAATAGACCTCAAAAAACCAATGAGCCAAACCAAACCTTGGAATATTAATTATAATGTGGGAATTACTGACTACTCCTTTTTAATATTCATAATTGAAAATGAGACAGCTTTAAAGTCTGTAATGAGTGCTTCAGAGTACTGCTCTCTAGTTAGAGCATTAGTTCATAGTTGGAAGCCAAGAAACAGACTGACAGTCAATTCTTACATTATTCCTAGCCCACACAATAGGCTCTTGCCACAAATTCTCGGCATGGGGCCTATTTTGCTACCATGTGGGTGTGGTGAGATTGGGATAAACAAGAACAACTGCCCACTTATGAGTTTTCATCTTCCCTTAGATTCAGTCTTACACAGATACTTTCAGTTATTTTGAAATGTTTCAATCCTTATCTTTTCTTCCCCAACTGCCTGATAAACCCAAGATCAAAACTCTTGTGAAAAAAGTTCCTGTCTTTTAGAGCTGGAGTATGAAAAAGAAGTGCCAGAAAATAGAAGTACTTCTCTGAAAGTTCTATCCTGTTCCATGGTCTTCTGAAGTCTGAATGCTTTCATATATTTTCTCCAAACAAATTGGGTGGCTATCTCTGATCTCTCAGAATGCCCTTAAATTACTTCTTTTGATACCTTGGGGAAGAAAGATAGCAGAGGTGATGTCATAGGGCTCCTTCCAGCCCTGCTCGTGTGATGCCGGCTCCTTGCTTCAGAAACCTAAATGTAAGAGAGGTCATACACAGGGTAGATCTCTGGAAGGATGCTGTTATAATGCTTGCACTACTGCAGATATGTTATAGTCAATTTGCAAATATAATTTATTCTTGTTTTTAAGAAAACAGAAGACCAATTCTCACTATGGGTTGAAACCACTCTTCAGTAAGACTTTGGTAATGTGATTTACTGCTTAAAGTTCAGTACTGTGGGAAAGTTGTGTTTACGGAGTACCAGTGTAGTTTATGACTTCAGAGAAATAGGAATGATGAAAATAAAAACAGATGCAGGAGATGGTCTGTAACTCTGACATCCAGAGCTGAGTACAACTTGTGATTTTGCGAAGCCTGAATTCTGGCTTGAGTCAGGTGTAGAGAAAAAGTAAAGTAATAAAGAACAGCTTCAGAACACCTTTTCCTATTATTCTAAGGACTGGACAGCTGCTTTAGCACATCTCCAGCAGGAGTAGATGTGCTGTTACATTCTTTTCTGTGTAGTGTCCTTAGGGGAAAAGCTATGCCCCTCAAATATGCTCTTATCACTGACAGATTTGTTTTCTGCTAAAAAGTCCTCTGCACTCTGTTTAAAAGAACAAAATTGTTCTGTCAATTCTACTCTTAGCGGGCCTGGAGTGTTAATAGGGTTTCTTCCACCTCATTCATTCCATCACTGTTCCCATTCTTAGTTTAAAATCTCGAAGAGTAAGAATGAAATATATTCATTTAAAAGCACTTCAAACATTACCTCCTTCTGAAATTTAGAATTGTTTCCTCCTTGGTATTCCACAGGGAGGAGCACTATCAGATGTAGTGCAGGGAAATGCTGGCCCTTTGTATCACCCTTTACTCCAGTGATTGGTGTATAGAATTTGCCTTTCTTCCTTTTCCACTGCTCACCAATATTTCCCACACTTCTTTCCCCTCAATTAAAATATGAGTAAATTAAAATGAAAGTGAAGCTTATTTTCAGCTAAACACCTCTAGTTTGGATTTTTCCCCAGATAGTGTTTGCCCCCCAGGAGCTGTTGGATTTCTCATGAGAACAAAGATATTATGGTATTTTGACTTTGAGGAGATCTGAAATATTAATGATAACATGGGAGTAATGAAGAAATCTGGACTGCAAGTAAACTCAACCTGCGCTTCACTGAGGTCCCAGGTATCAGCCCCTCCCACACTGTTTCAGGGAAAGGTGTGCTTCCTACATTGCTTCTGATCTCACATTAAGTAAGTAGCCCACACTGAAGACAACATCACTCTGGAGTTCAAGGTCTGCCTTCATTTAAACATCAATAAAAATTCATTCTCATGTCGCCGTGAAAATATGAGAATTTGGTGAAAGCACTTGAAGGACCTCCATGGAATGAGTTTGGTATGAGATATGTTGCCTTCTTTTCTCATGAGGTCTCATGCCAAGGCAGGCCGAGCACTGAAAAGGTAAAAGAAGCTATTCAAATGTGCTCAAGTGTATTGCAATTGTCCCCACCACAAAAGTAGGCAAACAGAGACTCTAGCATTGCAGCCCCATTCAGAGAGAAATGCAAGGACAAGCAAACAAGTTCCATAGGTAGTTTGCACAAATTTCCAAATTCCTGTTAATTAGGGCCACAGATGATAGGCTCTCTCTAATGAAACAATCAAAGTCAGTGTCTACTTTCAATATGCAGCTCAGGCATCATGTCAGATCAGATTCAAACTAAGATCCTTCACCTTGTCATGTTGGTCTATTATGCAGTGACAGCATATTAATTACTAGGAAAATTAATTTTCTTGTCCTGCTTCAACAATGAGGACCCTGTGGACTCTCCTTGGTTGGTTTCAACAGACTTGTTATCTCTTACAAGAGTGGTATACTCAGCATTTAAAGCTAATTCTCCTATTTTACAGGTAAGAGATTAAAACTCAGGTATGTTGTACAAGTTCATGCCTCCATTATAGCATTAATCCAAGATGTTATTTCCCCAAAACAAAGTGCTTTTTCAATGATTGCATGTGCTGTGTCCAGTTTAGAACTTTTTTATGAATCACAGTTACAAGCATATGAAATAATGATCTATGGCTACTCAACATTTGCAGCATATATATGCATGTTATAGGGATAGCAAGCATGATTATAAAAATATTTGTGCAGTATGTAATATTAAAGAATGTTATTTAATTGTTTGAAAAATGCAAAAAAATTGATCTGGTGTTTTCGCATGTAGCTGAGTTTTTACTTTTGAGTAGGCACAATCAAGAATGAGCTCCTTTTGTTTATTACCTAGGCAAATTTGCTACTTGGTAAAATGAAAAACAAATAAACAAAAATACAATAAAAAAAAGCCAACAGATATGGTGCTGACTTATAGCCAGATCTGCCCCAGGTAAAATGCTTATTTTCTTCTGTTTTGAAAATGAAAGATTAATCTAATTAGATCTTGGAGGAAAATAGCAATAGGTTTTCTGTAGGTAAAAGGACATATTTAATGTGCTTTGTTTATGTCAATGATTTTGCAGTAATACAATTTGTTATTAATAAAATTTATAGAATGTTTGAAAACAGCTTTTTAATTGAGTATAAGTTTCATTGGACACAGGTTAATAAAACCTGGTATTACAATAATACAGATTTTGTTAATGTGTGAAACGTGAACAAAATTTGACCTCAGCCCAGCAGCATATGGCTATTGATTTTGGTTGCAAACCAGGAACTATGTCTTGTGTTTATTTGCTTCTACATTGTATCTGACAATATTTTCATCCTTCCATCTTTCATGTTCTACCCCTCTCTGGTGGAATTAGCAACAGTAAAGCTCTGCAACCCACATGAGAAAGGTCACACCTTCTTGGCCATTAATATATTAAATGGAGACTGCAAGGCTCACTATGCTTGTTTGGAGATCACAGCATTGCTGAGATTTCCATATGATGCCAGCAAATGGACTGACGAAAGGTGGACAAGCATTGGGAGAGAAACAGTTGTTATGTGCCATCTGATTCCATTATTTCCTTGCCAGTCAACCAAAATCTTTGTACAGGCAGTGAAAAAAAGAGCACTGCACTATAGCCTCTTTGGATACTGGACCGTGTGCAAAGAGAAATTGCTCCTCTAAGCCTCTTACACCAAGAGCTGCAGGAATATTCTTTGCGGTTTGTTTATGGAGGAGAATCTTACATAGACCATGTATCAGCACATACCATCCTCTGGAACCAAAGTGCTGTTTTGGATGACCTCAAGACATACCTGTGAGTACTCTTAAACATTCCAGAGTATAAATGATTGTGCCAGTGCACTGTTTATTGGCTACCTCTTGTAACTCTTATATAACCCAAATAAAGTAGTGGGCCAGGCTGTCTAGTTAAACAATACAAAGTGACAATCCTACAGCAGAACACTCCTACTTAATATGACAGGTCGGAAAAGAATTAAGCTGCTATTTCCATTAAGGGTTTGTGAATGTAATAAGGAGCTTTCTGCAGCTGTGAAGTGGAGTGCTATATCATATAGAGAACTACTACCTATCTATACATATAGATATATATAAATGTCAGCCGCTGGGTGTTTGTTAGATTAATGTCCTCTTCTTAACATGAGTGCATAGAAGGTAGACCATGTGATTATGCAGGTATGGTAATTATCCTTCAAAGAGTTGGAAGGCTTTGACGTAACCTCTGTGTCGCAAATTTGTTGGTTCCAGCACTCGCTAG
This sequence comes from Callipepla californica brunnescens, assembly GCA_023055505.1. NCBI lineage: Eukaryota > Metazoa > Chordata > Aves > Galliformes > Odontophoridae > Callipepla > Callipepla californica. Next base: position 454,958 of record JALIRH010000109.1, on the reverse strand, counting down.
AGGGAAGAATAAGGACTTGAATCTGCAAGCCTTTCCCATGTGACAATCTGATATTGTGCCTTATAAAATCTGGCAAAATTGTAAATGAGAGGAACCTTTTTAAGAACTAAATGACTTAGAGGTTTTTTTCCCCCTGATAAATAAATTCTCTGATGTGTTGTTCTAACATGCAGAGACATGCATGAACCATTGTAAGTACTCCAATTTATAACTGCTTTGCAACAGGTCACAACAAGCTAGCATCATCTTTTAAGTATTTAATTTTTCTTTTTTTTTTTTTTTTTGTCAAGTCCTTACAGCATGTTAGAATGCACCTTAAAATAATGCAATTTCTCCACAGCATATTAGTAATTATTCTTCAGAGCTTTGTCTGCAGTGCAGTGCCCTTTTATTGGAAATGGGAAGGCTGAATTGGTGTCACAACAGCTTGCCCATGAGGAAAACGTGTCCTAGTGTGTATCCATTCCACTGTTCACACACAAATACAAAAGACATCCAGCACACATTACCCTTCAGTTATTTCAGTTATTTTGGTCTGACTAGGTGTTCAGTCCATGTTAACTATACAGCCAACATTTCAACTTGTATCAAGTTTGCACTGTTTTTGGTTGCAGTAGATATTCTCACCAAGCAGGGAGTCATTTGAATCATTAGAAATGAGCAGAAACACAGGTTTTTTAGTCTAGACCACATAATCACGATGGAAGGCTAGATCATGGCTTATTAGTTCATGCCTAGGAGAGGATTCTCACGTGAATTCAGTTATAAAGGCATCCAAATACTTTCCTATGATTTTCCTGAGGGCACTACTCACAGTGGCAGCCTTGGCCCGCTGGTTCCCATGCCTAGGAGCCCCATTTCAGTACACTCTGGAGCTGGTTGTCATGCTCTGGCAACGCATCAGGAGAACTGCTCTATAGCCGTGTCTCTGGGCCCACCTCCTGCTCCTGGCTGGTTAATGACTTGCTGTGTTGGGGTTGCCAATGGACAACATTATCAGCCCTGGCTCTACCACTGCCTCAGCGCCAGTAGAACTGCATCATCAAGGAATGTCTGGACTGACCTGGGTCTCTTTTGGCACAACAGTCCCAATGGGTCACAAGCACCTAGGTTTTGTGACATTCTTTATGAACTATCCCTACTTCTAGGAAGAATAACAAGAGCAGTGCTGAAATAGAACCAGTGATGTTAGAGCTGTTTGTATGGACAAAAAGATTTTTTTCCCTTCTGTTTATGCCTTTGTGTATTTTTAGATCTGGCTTCTACTACTTGTCACTCTGAGGCTCATCATATGTTTTCATGTAATTCAAGTGGAGTTTTGCCAAGAAAAAATGTTAATTTTAAATTCAAATTGTCAGTAAGAACAGGTAAGGCAGGACACATATGAATCAGTTGATACGGATATTTATCCAATAGGATATGCTATTTAACATGAGATCATACCAAACCCAGACACAACTTCTTTTTTCCTATTCAGAAATCCTTCACAGCTGCCAGCAGACAAAGTCTCGTCCCTTTATAGAGCAGAGGTACTGTGAACTAGTGTGACTGTCAAACTGCACTGTATAAATTCAAAGAGAAAAATGTTACATTTTCAAGATCAATGGAGATCATCTACTTTCATGATGCATTGTTCTCAGTAACAGTGATGTACAGGAAGCACCTGAGAGTCAATCTGGAAACTTCGTTGGCCAGGACACAACAACATCTCTTGGTTGTTGCTGCATGGTCTGGCAGCTGTTGCTGCTAATCTGGTTATCAGGGCCTGCAGGTGTATCTGTATTTACACAACTGGCTTCTAAGGACCTACATTTATCAAGTCATGATTTATACTCTACAGATGCTTTTTTTCTTGCATTCTTTTTATTGAACAGTGAGGACAAGACAGGATAAGGAAAGCTTGGCCTTATTTTCATGTAGGCTCGAGACTTATTAAATTCTCCTGCATCAATTTGCCTCCCTAGATGTTTCCCAGTCTTTGCTGAAATGAGTCACTGTAGGGAGCTGGCAGCATCAAGGTTTAGGTACTTCACACACATCTGTATAATCCACCTGAGCACACTGGGTGAGCACTCTGGTCCCATGCCATGTGCTCCTGCTGGATGTGGACAGAAATATTTTCTTATTTGGGTGCAACAGCCTATGAATACAGATCTCCTGGCCTTGTGATCTGGCATGATATTTCCTCCTGATGCTGCACTGAGCTGGGAGCTTGGGATCTCTGCTGACAGAACAGACTTGCCCACTTTAGTACTGCTGGGTTGCATCTAGATCGGTGAGCTTTCTGGCTTTCATTTGATACTTTTCTCCCCTAAATCATAGGGAAGGTGGGTCAGGTAGGCACTGCCCTGAGCAGTGGTTTATTTCAAGGGTCTTCAGGGTATACAAATGAATACTCACCTCCTCCTGGGATAAGGAATGAAGTTACTGCATGTAATTTCAAATACTCTAAGTTTTCTGTGGAAAGGCAACTCTGAAGAATGTGTTTTGGGTTTATCAGGCTTAATTCTGTACCTGTCAACTCCATTAATAATGGACACTTTCTTCTCTTTCCTCTGAAGGCATCTTGGTTCAATTGTAAGGTCAGGGGTGTCATTCTGGTACTGTGCCATTAAACACCCTGCCAACACTTGGCTTTATTAGGTACCTCCCACTCCACGAATCACTTCATTTGGATTTCCAGGAGGAATAGTGCTTCTTGGAATGACAGAGTTATTCTATGAAGTAGTTAAATTTGTCATGTGAAATGCTTGTCCAGAGATACTATCTTTTTGTTGGATTTTTTTTTTTAAGATTATTTTTTTTCTTGATGATAACCTCAGTTGTCCTGTGGTATGCCCAAAGGTTTCCTGGCAGTTAGGTGTCTTTCAAGGAAAACAACACTTTTACTCATCTTACTGTAAGTCACCTGCAAATGTTTTAATGGGAGTGCATATTCACTATCATGTTGAATGAAACTGAAATTTTTGTTCTCTCTAGGCCTCCAAATGTTCTTTTTTTCTCTGTCCCTTCTTGAACCTGTCATCAAAGGCTCTTGCTCTTGATCCCAGGGCTGGCCCATTGCAGCTAGCAGAACAACTTGGTGGCTGCTTGGTGAAATGGGGAAATGTATCTTTCTGGATCTCTGTCAAAAAGGCAGCTACCTGTAGACTGAAGGTTGTGATGCAGAATTCTTTGCATTGGATGGCACCACTAAAATGAGGATAATGCTTTAGTTGCTACTTAATCTTCCTTCTGATGATGGCCCCTATTAACTGGTTTCTTACAGTGTTGTATGAAGAAAGACACAGGATTATTGAGGGAAGGAATTGTTCTCAGAATGTCCTCCTTTTTGGGAACCATATTGATTTATTTCTGTGTTGCAGTGGATGGGTGGATTTTGCAAGTACTCACTGGATGACCACCTGCTTTGAAGGTGACTTAAAGCCACACAGACACATGGGAAGAGTGCACTGAGAGAGACTTTCTGACAAAGAGCAAGAGTAGTCTGACGATGAGCTATTTGAGATGATTTTGTCTAAGTCATCCTTCCTGAGCCTTGGCTCTGCTCCAGGACTATGACAGCACAAAACTGTCACTTAGCAGAAGCCTACTGTGAGTCAGAGGAGTAGAAAACCAGCTGGGCTGTATGTGGCCAGCCTTTATTCACCTTGAAACCTTAGGAATAGCTGGAGCTTGAGAACCTCTGAAGTTCATGAAGAGATGACCTGGAAGACCTAGTGAGAACAGAAGGGACTGCAGCCTTTGGGAAACAGCCAGGTGCGGGACTTACTAGCATGAAGCTGTCTCAATGGGTGCTAAAGTTGATACTGGATTTTGCAAACCTCTGCTGATCTCTATACATGTGTGTACAGTACATACTCTCATTTGTTGCAAAGCACTTTTTGCACTGACTCATAACCCACACTGGAAAGACAAAATGGGAATGATCGTTGCATTCATGAAAATGTGTTTATAGACTGTTGGAAAGACTGCTGCTCCCCAGCACCATTAAAAGGCCTGTAAAAAAACATAAATCACGTACTAAAAAATGTAGAAAAAGGGTAGAAAAATCCACATAATATTTTATTGTAGTACTGTGCCACACTTCCGCAGCATAGTTCCCCCTTTCAGCTGAAATGGGTCATTACTGTGTTACACTGCAAACTCTACAGAATTTCAAGGAAAAACACAGGGGCATTGTCATCATATTGTCCTTCAGTAACAGAAGTTACCTCCACTATTTAAATAATATCCTTGGTCTTTGGCTCCATGCATTATTTAATAATCTTGGAAACTTCTGTGACCTTTAAGCAATAGTAAACTGTGATTGCTTGACAAATAGATCAATGTTTGCATAATAGTTGTGTCTTTGGAGGTACAAAAATATTCATCAGAATGCCTTCCCTCACCCTTCATTTCTTTGGCAGTTCTCCAGCAGTATTGCCCTCTGTTAAATATTATTCCACTTCAAGGGTATTTGCAGGACTAGGAAGCAGGCAGCATATTATAGTACTTGAAAATGGAGGGGAGGTTGCATGTCTCTGAGGCACACTCACAAATGCACACACATATATGCCATGAGTAGCTGTTACCTTTGGTAGGAAACTATGTGTTAAAGTCAGTAAAATGATGGGCTATCTCATGTGTTAAGTAGATGTGTTAGATTTATTTCTGGTTCACACACACTCTTTCAGAAGGATGATAAACTGGTATTTGCTGTTTGAAGGGCGTACTTGAAAGCAAGGAACTGAGTTTGAACTTCTGGTTTTATTGTTAGCAGTGTTGGTTGCAGGGCCAGTTAAGCAAACATGTGGGCTCCTGCATGCTCCTTAGCAATACTTAAAGGGAAAGTTGTATTGACACATTCTCTATTACTTAAGTTTGAATTAGAGGGATCATAGAAGTTAGAAGTGATCTCAAAGAAGAATACTGAAGAACACAATAACTCAGTTCCGTGGCATTTGATATGAAAGTATCTGCAGTTTCACTATCAACTCTTTAGTGTTAAATGCCTCTGTGATACCTATTTCCCACTGGCAGGTAAGGAAGATAACTGTGCCCTCTGCATAGCCATATGAGAACAAGTAATATAGATTTCAATTAAAAAAGATATTTTTTTCTACTGCAGTGCAATATGCATACACAAGTATAAATGCAAACATATCTGCAATCAGTATATATATCCATATATATCTTTATCCTCAAATACTATGAGCATCAGATGAGCATGAAGGATAAGAAGATCATTTTGAGAAGTTTTCAAGAAGACAACTAGAAAATGTTGATTTCAAAGTTACAGTGTAACTCAGATCAAGGTGTGATGAAGCAATGTGGAAATCATCCCAGCTTGGCGAAGTGGGTGATTACACAGAAACCTGGCACATTTCCACAAAAGCATCTTTATCTGTTGGCTTTTTTTCCAAAGAGGGAAGCTCTCAACCCTCTCAACTTGAAGTCTGGCAGAAGGAACTGTTGACATTTCAGTGACATCTTCCAGTTGGATCTCAAGAACGAATTCTTGCCTTCTGCTTGGCTTGCACCATCATAGTGCCATACCTGGGACACAGTCTAAAATAGTTCTGACACTGTTACACTCCATTGATTCATCAGAAACCCTGTATCTAAAATATCATTATGTCACAGTAAATACAAAAGCTTCTAACATTTTATTTTGTTCAATATATAGAGGCTTCAAGAAAGATACCTGGCTGGGTGTTGTTGGCTTTTTAAAGATTTCTGATGTTAAAACCATGAAAAGGAACTGTACGTTTATTTTATTTTGTTTTATTGGAAAATGATCCACTGTATTAATTTTAAAATTTTTAATTATTTTTTAATTTTTGGAAAGTTTTCTCAAACTTTTTTCTGCTTTGGAGATGAAAGACCTTAGAAGCAACTCTACAAATGTTGGAATTATCAGAGGAGAAAAGTGCCTCAATGATTCATAGCACTTCAGAGGCTTCAAGGGTCCCTGGATGAAGCCATTTAGCACTTGGTATGTTTTGGAAACTTAGGTATGAAGCATTCCTGAAGTAGCCTGAACTCAGATGCCAGACAGGTCCCTCATGTTTCCAGCTTCTCTGAGTCTACATAGTTTGGCAATGAATGTGGAATAGAGAGTGGCTCTGATAACAGAACAAGTTCAGTAATTTAAAGCTCTCTCAGACCTGAAACCATGACAATTGTCATTGCTGACATCCTTTTCACAAGTCCTATTGCACTCTGTTATCTTCGGCATCTAACTCTGCTTTGAGACACCTCTGTGGAAACATCTTTATCTGAGGAGCTCAAAACACCCTCAGGTCTTCAGGAGTGTGGCCCTATTTCCAAACCAGGATGTGGGTGCTGTGAGGTCCAGGATTGACTGCTAATGGACACAAACTACAATCCTGGAGTAAATTTTATTGTTACTCAGATAACAGGTTAGGAAATAATGATCAATACTGCTTAAAGTCTGAAAAGTGCAAAGGACAATCTAACTTAAGTGACTACACTATTACAGTTAAGAGTTGGATACATGAACGCAGGAAAATTAATTAATGTTTATACTATTTAAAAGTGACTTCAAGGTGCTAATGCTATAGATTTACAGGACGTTAATGCAATCCTAAATATATTTTGGAGAATAAATCAGCTTGAGAGGAAGGGTGTGAAACATATGATTCTCTTCATCTTAGTATTTAAAGAATAAAACCATTCTGAAATAACATCTTCAGAAGAGAACCCTCAAATACACAAACTACATTTTAAAACACAGACTTTATGGAAAAAAAATATGGAAGTGTAGAAAATCAAGTCTGACAGGGAAAACATGTTCAAAATCAGTAAGAAAAGTTCTCCTAAGCGTCACTTTTTATAATAATGAATAGTCATTGATGATATTGACATTTACAAATACATAAAGGAAGTAGGATAAATTAATCAATACATAAAAAGTCCTCCTGTTTCTAGTTAGCTACATGCTCACAGGAAAAAAAGCCTTCTGAAGCTCATGCATCAGACATGTTTCTCTAATTATCAGCACAGCATTGCATCAAGGTCTTCCATGGGAAAACTGATGAACATAATGGGATCTTCCTCCTGTCAGCTTGTTTTGTTTCATTTGTTCTTGTCTTTTCCCTTCTGTTGTCCCCAGGTATTTGGCCTTCCCCACATTCACAAATACAAATTCAATTATCCAGAGACGACTTGAATTCTTGGGGAAAAAATTCATATCACGTCCTACAAAACAAACATTTTTTTAAACACATTTCCTTTAAAGATTCTTTTTGTGTGACTATAAAATTAAATCTAGAACATTGATACGCAGAGACTTTCTAATTGACTTCTCCATTTTCTCCGTGTACTTTTGTCTTTAGGTCTATAGAAATGATAAATTGTGTCATGTGGAAGCTAAGTGTCAATTTCAGCTGGGACAAAACTGTTTTTCTTCGGTGTCTGGTATGATGCTATGTTTTAGTTCCTGGAAAAAGATAGTGCTGATGACACAACACACTAATAGTTGCTGCTAAGCAGTGCTGTACAGAGAGAGCCCTTTCTCATCAAAGGAGCCAGGAGGGAACAGAATTAGGACAGCTGACTTAAGGCCAAATAGATATTCCATACAATATGACATAAGGTGGAAGGGCTTTTGAAGGAGGTGGAAGTTCATCTCTGTCTCCCTTTTACAGCTCAGAGGCTAGCTGGGCATGGGCTGGGGGGTGGTAAGCAATTGGTTGTGCATCACTTGCTGTATACTTTCATATATATATATGTATATATAGAAGAGTTGTAGCTGTTATCCTTTTCCTTTTCTCTATCTTTGTAAATATTTTTTTCTCAACCCACAAGTTCTACTTTTCTTTCCCCATAAAATCGTAGATCTACTAAGATTGGAAAAGACATCAGAGAACAAGCCCAACTGTCCACCTTCTACCAAAATTTCCCCACTAAACCATGTCTCTTAGTACAACATCTAAACATTTCTTGAACACCTCCAGGGATGGTGACTTCAGTCCCCTTCTGGGCATCCCATTCCAGCACCTGACCACTCTTTCAGAGAAGAAATTTTTCCTAATATCCAACCTGAATATCCCCTGGTACAACTCCAGTTCTTGTCCCCATCCCACTTTGAAGAGGAGCAGTGAATGAATGACTGTGTGGTATTTTGCCACTTGTTGGGTTAAACCACAACAGAAAGATAATCTTTTAATTTAACATATACAACACTTACTGCAGTAGGATCCTGTTTAATAGATCTTTGGCGTTACATTCCCATCATTTCTCTTACTGAAATTCAACTTGATCAAATTCATAGTGAAGAGGAATGAAACTTTCCCAGCTCACAAAACATTACAGCAGCTAGAACAACTGCAACGTAAGTCTTCCCATCTCTTACATTTTAGCATTATACAAGTGTATTAGTATAAATGTATATTTCACTATAAGATGAATCTGAAGAGGATCTAAACTGCATTTTTTTCAAATAATACTGAAAGAGTGGGAGGATAGCTGGAAGAGTATTTAAGTAAGGGCAGAGGATGTTCGATCCTCTCTTCCAAGCAGGTCAAGTCATAGCATATCTTGAAGCTGCCTGCATGCCATGCAATGAATGTCCTTGGTGGAGAAACAGTACTTTGCAGAAGGAGATGTTATTTCATCACGTTTAAAAAACAGTCTTCAGAATTCCTGGAAAATGGATGAAATATCCATTATAAATTTTACAAGTGCTGTATTTAGCATGAAAGCTTTCCAAATTGACTATGATTTGTACTAATAAATGGATATACCTTAAAAAAATAGAATCTACGATACAGGATTGCAGGGAACAGCTCAAAACCTACAGCAACTTTTTGAGTTGCTCAGTGGTGAAGAATTAAGTAGAGAAAGGCAAGTAGATGAATTACACCAAATACTTTGCACCTTTAACACCTATTGAAATGTATGAGAGCTGAAGATTCATACAGCAGATTGCAAATCAAGGCTCTGTTACCACAATTTGGTCCTTTCTCATTACGGAAACTAAGTACCTATGAGACCATCCTTTAACAAGTATGTGACAAAACTTAGCTCTGCCTCCCATCTGAAGCTTGCTAAACATCCTCTGCATGAAGTCCCTTACAAAGTGAAAACCAGGGTACAGCAGCAATTCTGTGTGTTGGTGGCATGCCCCCTGCATTTATTACTTGCAAGCCTCACTGAAAAGTGAGCTGCAGGTAACTGTGATACATGTCTTTGACAGAACAGAAGAATATCCCTTTCTTATGCCTTGATGGGCAGAACTGGAACAGGCGTATGGGAAAGAACTGTGCTTCTGACTCCTATTTACCCTGTACATCATTTTTGTTACATTCATGCACCTGTTTTGACAATTGCTGTAAAAGAGGAAATAGTTATCAAGTATTTTCTTCGTATTCCAGAAAAAAAAAAAGAAAATACAAGAAATGAGGCTCTTAGTTGTTTTTAAACAGCCAATGAGCTATTTGAAAAATAATTACAAAGCAATAAATGCTTGTATGTGAAGTATATACATCAAGACAATGAAGCACAGGAAGTAGGAAATGATATTTTTCCTGGCCTAATGTATGATAATAATCACAAGAAACTGTGATTTAGAGAAAACACATTTCTTTCTGCTCCTATCTATATTTTGGTAAATTACTATTCTCTGTTGTGACAGAAAATTAATTGCTACTGTGGCTGCTGATTGCTTCTTAATGACATTGTAATACACAGCTTTTTGGTTCAATGTTATTCTCAACTCAAATATCTTTGTAAATATCATATATGGACAATCTTGTAAGTATGATACAATTCAAGTTATGCTTGTAAAACCTCCACTTAAAATGAATCTCCATGTGACAGATAATTGGCTGGAGGCCTGTTTTTTTGTTATTGATTTAACTTAATGCCAATGTACACAGGTGTGCTGGCGGGTTGTTCAAGCTTCCAAGGCACCCACATTTGGCAGGACAATTAATTGTTGCATAATAAGATTATTTTCCCCCTTCAGCCTTGAATCTTTTCAAAAGTTGTGTTTTAAACCTTTGTAGGTATATACATGGGTGAGAGAAAAATACCCAACAATGTTACCATGAGGCGTGTTTCGATTTATTGTTTGAGGTGCTCAAGGAAACAGCAACATATAGATAAGATATCTGCAAATATATATTTGCCAACTGAGGAGAAAACAACAAAAACCTTTATATAATTAGGATTTTTTTTTCATGCTATATAAAGTTCTAGATTGTTGTCAGACAAAATCGCTTATTTTAGATAGAAATGCTGCACTGAAAATATTAGCTGTTCAATATACTTTAAATGCAGATAGGAGATATGATTTGCCCTGGGACACAGAAATATCTCCATTACAGACACCCAACAGAGCACTCATTTGAATACTTTGAGCAAAATCCTGGCTCTATTGCAGCTGATGGGAATTTTGCCATTAACTTTGGTTGGACTTTGGTTTGCTTCTTCAATATATGGCAAGATATGTATCCCTGAGGAGCACACAGGGTAATCTGGAGAAAGGGAACAATGCCAAAGGAGGAAGAGCTGGCCAAAAATCTAGGGAGAGCAATGACCTTAGAGAAAAAGAAGAGGCAGCATTGCTGTGGGAATGCATTGTATGGAGAGGTGGGAGGAGATTTCACGAAAGGATGTGCAAGATTGTTCCAAGCATAGCAGGTAGCATGACTGAACGTGTAAAATCAAGAGCTGGAGAAAACACTTCTACTTTCACAAGCCTGAAAAAATGAATGAAGAATGAAAAGCGTTGTGTTCAAACTTTGGAAGAGCTGGTTCTGTGAAAAGCTGTGTGATGGCTCTTCTTCTACCCAGGTGTTTCTCTTGGGCTTAGTTCAAAAGCAAGGATTTGTTTTCCTTTCTGGATTTATCCACTAAATTGTGTTTCAAAGGGCCATGCCATCAGCTGTCCCCTCACAAGAAAAAGACCACAGCTGAGAAAATCAGGCCAGTTCAGGACCAGAGAGCCTTTTCCTGAATAACTCTGAGAAACGCATTGCACCTGAATGGAAAATTGCTCTCTGAGTCCAATGGAAGATTTTTTAGCCTGGTGCTTCATTTTCCAAGAAACGATCCTGTCAAGCTGTGCTTTGGGATGCCTTAGGTTAAAAGTCGTTGGCACTATGGACAAGAACTTCCATATAGTAGAGCAGATGATACACATTCAGTAAAAATCCATATAAAATATTTATCAAGATCTCATTGCCCTGGATGTCTACCAGAGACTGTATGAAAATTAAAAAATTGCTCTTCAACTTTCTCTTTCAACACCCAACATTCTACAGTATATGGTGATGGAGTAAAACATACAAAAATAAAACTTTGTCAACATAAAGCTTTGTTTTAATTCAAAGGAGTACACAGACTCCTCAGAAATAAACCCATTTTTTCTTTGCTGACTTCAATATCTGACAGACACTGATTCAGGAAACGAGTGTGTGTGTATGTATGAAAGATAGGAAGGTAATGGTTTGTTCTCCTCCAACAGCATTTAAAGCCCAGTCACTATTTTCAGATGGCTTATAAATCCTGTAAAACTGATCTGGGAAAAAAAGCATCAAACACGGAAAATATTCCCAGCTGCTGTGGACAAAATGCAGTAGAAGCAGGTACTGCCATGTGCGCTACTGCAGTGGTAACCCCCCTCCCTTCTTCTATGCTTAAAAAGAAAACAAGACAAAACAAAACTCATTTTCTTCAGTGCACACAGGAGAATGTTTGGCATTTGCTACTACTGAGCAGCATTCTTACCATGTTTCACTGTCTGTCAAATGGCATGCTCATCCTCTGCCAAGAAAAATACTTGTTTCCAATACTAACCACGCTCCCTGACTACCCTCTAGTGTATATTCTTCCTGGACTGCTATCCATCCATGCAACATTTGAAAGATATTAAAATGATTATGACGAAATTTCTCGCTTACTGTGCTGGCAAGAGCTGGGATAGTCAATGCTTCATAGTCAATGCTTGAGTTCTCAGGGAGAAGGCAGTGCCTAAAGTTGCTCCTTACTGACTGCCTCCATCCATCCACATGTAGACAGGACACTGTTGGGCTCTGTATAGCATATAGACAGGCTCTGCTCTGGGATAACATTCTTAAGATATGAGCTGATGGAGAAATGATGAAGAGTAGTTGGTAGGTAGATACCAGAGCCCACAGTGATTGTACATATAAAAGGAGAAGATTGTTGTGAAGTGTGTAATGATACTTGAAAGGCAGTAGCTGGCAACTCAGTAAGAAGGGTTTTCTGCTTTGCTCTTCATTTGGTGAGATGGACTCATGGTATCCACACAGGTCTGAACTCCTCGGAGTGGGGATGGTGCAACTACAGTGTGCATTCCTACATGATCAGATCATTTAGGTATCTCCTAAGACTAAAATTGAGACCTTCAGCTTTTGGAATTCCTGGAAGTCTTATGAGGAGTGGCTGAGGGAACTGGGATTGTTCAGTTTGGAGAAGGCTCAGGGGAGACCTTACTGATCTCTGCATCTGCATGAAAGGAAGTTGAGCCTCCTCTCCCAGGTAAGAGCAATAGGATGTGAGGTAATGGCCTTAAGTTGTACCAGGGGAGTTTCAGATTGTGTTTGAGGAAAAATGCATTTTCAGAAAGAGTGGTAATACACTGAAACAGGCTGCCCAGGGAGGTGGTGGTGTCACTGTCCCTGGAAGAGTTCAGGTGCTGAACTGTTAGTGGGCATGGTAGGGATGAGTTGACAGTTTGAGTACATTAATGTCTGTACTAGTGTTCTCTTCCAACCTTAATGATTCTATGATTCTGTGATAACAATTCTGTGAAGCCATTTGTGCCTCCACCTGAGAAATGACTCTGTGCTTTGCAAAAAGAAAAATGTTTCTTTGTATTCTGATGTATTCTGATTGACATACTCATATGTCCATTTGGAAATGAAATGTTTTGTTTTTGTCCTTCACAGTACAAGAGCCACATCTCTTTCAGGAATCTAAATCTGATTTGGGTCCTACCTTACCAAAAGACTGATTGTGACTGCAGCAACAAGCGCCCTGAGACACTTCTGCAAACTATTGGTGGTCAGACTTCACCAGGGTAAACATCTCCACATTTTGCTGTAGTGCTCTGCAGGCCACAGCTCAACCACAGTCATTATGGCAAATTCTTCAGTTTGTGCAGATGTCAGGGTAGAATTTGTGTCATTTGTCTTTCAGCATCTACAGAGTGGATGTCTACAGGTGTGCTAATCACTCTGGGCTTCTTCTATAGTCAAAGAAGAGAAATAAATGTTTTTAGGGAGCAACTTGCCTGACCAATTATAGACATTTACTGTAGGAGGACATGAATCACACTCATGATTCCTATGCATAGCCTGTCTAGGTCCTCACTGACTCTACTGATAATCTGGGATGATTAGCTTAAGTGCATATTATATACACATTTATTTACCTCTGCTTAATTACATGAGTGCCACCCACTGCCCATTACAGGGCAAGCTTTGAATTTAGATGATGCAGGCAGTTTCTGCAAATATAGCAGACTGAAGGAGGCAGTGGAGTACCCTTTTCCCATGAAATGGAAGAAGTGTCTTTGTTTAGAGGAGGACCCTCTAATTCCCTATGCTTCTCCATGGAACATGGCCTAACTCTTCTGGAAGAAGCAAATAGAAGACATTGAGATTGGTATCAGTATGGACTGTAGAAGAAGGAGTTAACTGAGCCCTAAGGTAGTTTAGGGACATGGCAGATTGTACTGGCCCCCAGATGATTAGAGGCAGTGGGGGATCTGGTTGGAGATTTGCTTAAGGATCCCACTCATCCTTTCTCCAGAGGCATGAAATGTTCTGTGCTGTCTTTTCCCATTCCTTCTCTATCTCCTGGAGTCTCATGAAATCTTCTCATAGACCTCACATTCACCTCCCCTTTCCCTCTCTGAAATCCAGCTTCCTCTTCCCATCCTCTGAAGTACCCTCAACCTGTCCCTTCTAGCCTCTTTTCTTGAAAGTTCTTCTCCATCTCCTTCAAACTGTGAGAGGTCTTCAGATAAAAGAGCATCAGAGTGTGCATGGTGGCATGCAGCTACCTGTGTTAGTTTGTGTTTTCTCTCTCCTGTGTTTGTGTTTTATATTTTTCAAAGTGTATTTTTCAAAATGATGCTCATTAAGGGAACACTTCATAATTTTATGTACAGTTAGGAATGTTAGTAAATAAGAAATACCCATAGGAATAGCCCAATAATTTTAAGGGAACATATTAAATTTCCTCAGAAGCCCAAAATGATTCCCAGAGAAAGGTTTCCATTAATTTATTAAAATACTTTTTAACTTAAATTGCATAATGAATATTCATGATATTACAGAAAAATTAATGAAGTGATGAGGGTTTAAAGGTATGAGTATTGCAAGATCTATACAGAGAAAATGTCCCATCCCTGGAGGTGTCCAAGGCCTGACTGAATGGACCCTAGCAGCCTGGTCTGTTGATTGATTTAGTGGGTGGCAACCCTGTCTGTGGCTGAGTGTTGGAACTAGATGTTCTTTGAGATCCCTTCCAACCAAAACCAATCTATGGTTCTACGAAGAGAAAGAAGTTTATTTTATTTGCCTGACTGAGGTATTAGGAAAAGCAGACAAGCTTTACGCATGAGGCTTTTAGGTAAATAGTGACAGAGAGATCATGACCTTCAAGATATGCTAATGGATAGTATAAACCCCACATGGCTGGAATCAGAGGACGCATTTCATATCACAGGAAATTTTTAATAGAAAGAATGAATTGGTTTTGGTTCACCTTTATGGTTTTAAAACTGTGAGATGAAATATTTTTCCTATATCTGCAAAATATTTTGAATTTTGAAAATGTTTCTATCTGAAGTGCAATAAAAAGCAGGAGTTGCAATAAGATGATGAGTCAATAATGAATAAATATGATGTTTGGAACTGACAATTCTGGCACATTCCAGTGCAGTTACTATTACTGATATATTTTTTACTGTGGATACAACAACTGACATTTAAAAACCAGTCTGTTCTGAAGGGGAAATTTAAAATAATGTAAATAACATGTGGAAATAAAAGGCTCAAAATCAGAATTATTTTACAAAAAAATAAAACCAAACAAACAAACCAGGTTTGAAAATATATATTTTTCTGAACAATAGGGTGAAATAAAACAATTCATAGCCAATGCTTAAAACACTTATAGTCCTAGCATACATGTGTACCACTGACACAACATGCAGCTGCCTCCTAACTAATCAATTATTAGGATAATAATTAATAGTCACCTGCAGATTTTCAACTACAAGACAATCCTCCTGTCAGTGCTGCTACTGCAAATCTTTTCTCCCCCCTTGCAGTGTCCTTCCCTGTGCAACTGGACATTTTCATTTCTTTAGGTTTTTATTTTTGTACTTTATAAGCAACTCCGAAGAACTATAGAGGCTCCAAGCATCTTTCCTCTTATTATTATGCAGATCTGCTGTTTTATTTTATTTATCACACAAGCATAACCCACTGGTAATCAGTGACTACAATTACAAGACCTTGAACACAATGAGAGAAGAAATAATATTTTACGTTAGACTTGAAAATAAATACCCCTCCATTGCTCAGTGTGATTACTGGAGATGAGGGAAGGAAGTTGTTGACCTTGCCATCCCTTGAACCAGGCTACTGTACCACAAGGATTATATACATATTAAAAGAGAACTAATTGATAAGGGATCTTTTAAAACATTTGGGATGGATCTTGAATCCTGCATGCATCACACATTCAAAGTGTTAAATTTCAAAACACTGTGAGAATTTCTGCAAGATGCTTGCTATGTGGCTGACCTTTTTCTATCCCCATTACATCCCAGTTCCCTCCTCACTTTCTGTCCCAGAGCTCTGGCCATCCAAGTTCTGATCCTGCCAGAATGGCGCTGCAGATGTGTTGAACTGGCTGCTATCTTTGCCTGGCAGAGATGTCCATCCAACATTGAATCTTTCAGAAATTTTGCCTTCAGTAACAGAAGAGAGGAAGAAAAGTAGAAAAAGAAATCACAAAAATCATTTTTAGAGAGATTTTGAACTGGAACTGCTCTTTCTGATTAGGAATTTGAGCTGCACTCTGTGTTCCGGATGCAGTTGGACATGCTATTGAGACAAGATACAGTTGAAAAATGCTGTCAACAATCCCAATATTTTCAAAATGATCTAAAAAATTCCTGAAATAGCTAAGATAGATACATTCAACATCCGTAACAAAGAATAGTATTCAAAGCATTTATAAACTAAATACTGTTGCCACCACTCTCTTCAGCCCTACCACCAATTTCATATATATTTCAGACAAGACCAGGAAAAATATGATTTGAAGGATCCATTAAAAGGGAAACTGTTGTTCAACTTCAGTCGTTGATAGAGTGATAAAATATATATTTATATGCGGTTTTATATATATACAAAATGAAACTCACATCCTGCAGTATCTTACTGGAGCTCAGATGCAGTGCGTGACATATTATATTTGTGGAAATGGGATCTATAACCTAATGTATTCTTGCATCAAAGAATAATGTCTCATAAATAAATCATTACAGCCTGTCACATCTATGGTTTCACACCATAGTGTATAAAATAATGTATTTTGAGATATGGGAGAAGGTGATTATCTAATGTTTCAACAAAAAAAAAAAATCGTCCTGTGCTAATGCATGTGATGTCTTAGAGGTGTTATTGCCTTACCACTGTTCATTGAAGACTAATCCATCATATCAAAAGAATGGCAGCATTTCACTTTTAAAAAACTGACACAATTTGCGTGCGGCTTTTCTCTTTCAGTAATTAAGAAATCAAATAAGCTTGAGTGAAACTATTTAAGAGGTTCTAGATATAATTAGAAGACCTCATTCCCTCATAACTAATTCCTAATTAAAGTAATTTGTCTTTTTGCCCTTCTTTTCAAGGGTGAAGAGCAAGTGGTGATGAATGCTCAAAATCAGGAAAAGTGAAAATTGCAGTGTGTTGATTTGCAGTGATTGAGCGTGTTCCAGTTTTTAACAACCACTGCTGGCTAAAATGCTAAATGAATCTCCAGCCTCTATTTACACTGTGAATGTGTGATCTGGAGCCTGACAATCAGCAGAATCTGGCACACAAAGAGCTGAAGTCAAGATAGGCTGAGTACAGAAGTTGCATCTTTTAAGGCTTGCACTGGGGGAACAATACAGTGAGGGTGCACAGGAGAGAAAAAAGTCTGAAATTTGCTCCACTGGGTGAAAATTGTCCTTTTAAAATTTTATTTGCAGCTGTGCCCAGATGATGATGGATTTATCATATGAACTGGGGATTAGTAAACAATGTGTACCCTATAAAGAGCAAAACAAGTCCTTGCTCATCACTGCACTTAATTGCAGTGGTTATATCAAAGCCATATAAAATTTAATCATCAACCACAAGTAAGACTTTGCTTTGCATGTGTGCTTGCTTCCCTGTTTTTCCACCTGTTTAAATGAAAGATTCTTGGAATATCACAATATGTAAATATTGTTTATGATGCAAAAATATGCTCTTTCATCTCCTGGCTGCTTTGATGTCGTGATATACAAAGCTTTTAGTGCCACCACCTACCTGACACACAAAGGTCTTATCTGATTCATAAACATGTGTGCCCAGTGCAAACAGGCTGTATCCAATGGATGATTTTTCTTTTCCTTGTAATGTTTTTTTTAACAGACAGAAAGAGAAAGAAAGTGTAAATGACAGAATTGCTCAGGTGAAAAGATTATTTTAAGCATCAGGTAAAGATAAGCCCATTATGACAGAGAAAAAGATGTAGGTCAATATCGATCCTAAGAGGTTAGTTATATATATAGTCAGCTTGTAAAATGTGTTTTAAAAGCTGAAACTTTTTTTAAAGACTTTTGATCCAAGTGGGAAATAAGCAGTAAGATCAGGTGTCCTCCTAAGTCATACAAGTAAGCCTAATTAGCAGGAGAAGAAAGAGAAAAGCAGAAAGAAAGTCAGTGCTGGAAACAGGACAGATAGAGCCAAGGAGAGAATAAAGTCTAGGTAATAGTTAAAATTTGCAGCTCATTGGTGACCATTTTTTACCTAAAGGAGCAGTTTATTACAGATTAATCCATGATATGTCTAATATAAAGCTATGTTTATGTGGATTTCTCATAAAACAAAGGGATGGAGCTTCAGTTTGGCAGAGCCCGAATTCTGCAAGTGGCAGCCACTATCTCCAGGTGAAAACATAAGACCATTTAGGAGAGGTGTCACAACTGCCAGCAAAGGTCCTGTGAGCTTTTTAGGGCAAATTAGGTCCCTGTTCCCTCTGTGCATGCAGAGCACCAGGATGTGCGTGGCAGGGCTTGGTCTCAGCCACCCTAGAACAGAACTTGGCCATTTATTAATATCACACAAACTGCCACCACTGCAAGAACTTCCAGGTGTAATGCTTCTTTTTCTTCTTTTTTTTTCTCTTCTATTTTTTCTCTTTCCATTCCATTCTTTTTTTTTTTTTTCCAAGAGCACCCTGGGAAATCCTTTCGTGTTCTTTATTTCCATCTAAGCCCTGGCTTGCTTTGAACAGCAGAGGTAATTGTGCGGGTGAACTTCAGAGATTTGAAGGGATCAAACTTGAAAGCCTCTGACTGAAAGTGCAAGCTCCGACTGGAATGCTGTCAGGTGCTGCGAGACGGGACGTGGCGGTGCTGCCGTCGGAGGAATCCTTGCACAGGGACAGCCCGAACCTGCACACAGCCTCTGCAGTCAGCAAGACTCCCATAACCCACAGCAGTGCTCAAATGAGGCAGTACCTGCCCCCTCTGATCTATAAATGGGTGTATGATGATGTGACTTGACCAAGGACATCTATGTCAGTCAGTGGCAGAGTGAGGAAACGATCCTGATGTCTACTTTCAGGTTTTCTCTGAGCATCAGAGCACAGAAGCCAAAGGGATGCAGGTCTACATTGTTTATGAGAGCTACATGGTCCTATGTCTGGAAAATCCTGGTGGATTCAATAATTAAAGAAAAAAAAAAAAAAGAAGATGTATCGGGAAAGAACTGAGAAGAATATAATAGAAGTTTGTAGACAGAATTTCAGAAACCAGCAAAACTGAAGGAAGGAGACTAATAAAGCACAGCTTTTGCAATGGAGTTATACATTCCTTTCAGTTATCTACAAGAGCCAAAACACTCTAGATATTCTTCCTCCCTCTGCCAGTTTTCCTCGATCTTCCCTTTGAGCACAGATGAAGTTCCTCATGTTATAAGGCAGGGCAGGGTATGTTCTCCTGCCATTTCCCACACCCTTCTCACTCTGTATCTGACTATCAGCACTGCTGCAATCCAGGAAAACAGGAAACATCAGAGCTGGTTGGATTTTTCAACTCCTGAATGTATTTAGTTCAGGGTTACCAACAAAAAAACAGTTTTTATAATTGTTTTTCCCTGCTGGACTTCAGACAACAACACCTATAATAAGAAATGAAGAATATATTTATTTCTTCTCTTCAATCAAACGTATTTGTCTTGACCAAGAATCTTAGTAGTCTATCACACTGTGTTAATGCCATCTTTTTCTACAATAGCTATTGTCATGGACAGTGAAGGTTTGTTTCCTGCAGTAAGAAGCATGGGAGACATTTTTTTTATTCTGAATTTTGTTCTATTTTGTCTTATCGTAACGCTATAAACTATACAGTTATGCTTCATTTTAAGATTCTCAGTTAATACTCTCTCTCTTTACACTGCAGACTGTTTCATCTTCTGAACTGCCACCTGCCAGTGGCTGATGCTGACAACACTACACAATGTACATCCTTCTGATCTCTTTCAGCCTGCAAGCTTTTCCTTCTTAACTGGTGGATGAAAACCAATCCCCTGTGCAATTTGCTGAACTTTACTGTGTTCTCAGTGCTATTTCAATTTATGCCTAAGAGGTAGAGAATGACAGAACCACAGAATATCCCCAAAGATCTTTGAGTCCATCTCCTGGCTCCACAGGGGACTCCCTGTGTATTAAAACATATTTAATTAATTGATACAAAATCCAAGTGAATGCAAACTGTTTCAGATCAAATCCATGACAGTTCTTCCACTTCCAGCCCTCTCCTATGTGCAGACCCTTTGCTCCATTCTCACTTTCTATTGAACAAGTAGTATATGATTGGTGGAGTCAACTAAGGACTTGTGTTCCATACTAACACTTCTTCCCATCCATCTCTTTTCCAAATTACTCATTTCTGTCACTGCATGTGTTGAAGAAGTATAAAACAGTGGCCTGATAATTGTGTGCTTTTATGGAAGGAAATACCAGAGCAAACTCTCCTCTAACCCATCTGAGTGCTGGTGAGACTGTTGGAGTTGCAGAGGTTCAAGGAATGCCACCTCTCAGCTTCCTCAATGTCAAGTTCATGGTGACTGAACATCTGGGGACAGCTGAGTCTGTGCAAGCCTGATAGAAAAAGGGAAATTAATCAAAAGTACATTTCTCTTCTATAAGCGATATATTTAAGTGATATATATTGAAGTGATATATTTAATTTCCAGCTATGAGACAAAACACAATAAACCATGGTCCATTTTTCTGGGGTCAAGGCTGCCAAGATTGCCATGATAATCATAATAACACTCCCTCACTTGCTATTTACCTTGAGAGCTATTTGCTGTCCTTTGTTTGAGGTGTTGACTGTTGTGTAGGGACTGTGCCACATCTTTTTGGTACAGTGTGTGGATTGTTGCAGGGATCTTTTGTGTCAGAAAAGGTAAACTTTGTGCTCTGAGAAATTCTTTTCTAGCCAGGACACAGTGAGACCTACTCAGACTGCCACCTTCCTGACATAATTAACCATATAACCATGGAATTAAGACTCTTTGCAAAGCATATAGTGTTTTAATGATAATTTGTACCACAGCAGCTCCTAGAGGAAGTGTTGCTTTGTATGAAGTACATAGAAAAAGTATACATGGCCATGATCTGGGGTTCAGTTGCAGATTCAACTATAGTTTGGTTCGGCCAGATGTGGAAAAGCTAGGAGGAAGATGTAGAAAGCACCAGTATAGCAACATGAAAGGCTTCAAAAAATAATTTGCTCAAGACAGGAGATGATCTATGGAAGAGAAAGAAGTTATGCATGTATCTCCAGAATTGCACTGTAGTGCAGTAACCATAGTATTCCCTTCTCTCCCTTGCTGTTATTTTGGATGTAAATAATTCTCAGTTCTGACCATACATACAGCAAACTGACCAATTCTTTTCTGGGGAAATTCAGCCATGCAGAAAAGACGTGCTCAAACACCTAAAGAACAGCAAAACCAAAGTGCTTATAACCTTTTCTCCTGCCAAGATTAGAAGATCAACTTATTTTCTACTTCTTTCTAATTTTAGTGACATTAGCTAATGTCACTGCTAATGTCAATGTGCCAAGGTATCTTGGTGCCAACTGCAAAGCCAGGATTGGTGTTGCAAAGATACTAATGATGTGCTGCTGTCTCAAAGGGATCCATGCTGTCAGGTGCTTGTGAAGGACAAGGAATAATTTGTACTCTGCATTTGAGCCTTTCACTTGCTTGCTAAAGGCTGCCTAACTGGAATGGGACGTACATCAGGAGCTCAACACTTCTTTCAAATTCCAAGCATACTTCACTAACTCCACTTATTACTAAAATCATGATTTTATCACTCAAGAGCCCCAACCAATCTGCAGAGAAGAATGTAAGGAAATTCTGCTACTGAAATCCTAGCCCTGTTGTTCACAGGAAGTTAAAGCAAACCTATTACAAGCAGAGCAGAGATGCTTAACAGTCCTTGCATGCTCACAAAGAAAATAGATTTTATTTATCATTTAGATCAAACGAACAGGCAGATTTTGATTAATTTTTGAGATAATGGCACTAATCTATGTTTTTGCATCTAATGGTTGTGAACACTGGGTGATGTATTTAGAGTGGGAAAATATAGGAATTTTACACTGTCTCTAATTTATCCTTCTTTAATAAACCCCACTGCTCTACAGCTGGTAACTAAATTAGAGGCACAAGAACAACAGGAAGAGGACAAATTGAAGCCTTCTCTGCAGGATGTGAGGAAAGGACTTAACCTGCAAATACAGCACTGAAAGGGCTGTGGTTCATGATCTTAATAAATTGCTTATTGTTTTGATTCAGAATAGTGTGGTGGCACAGCACACAATTTCAAGCAAAGAAGGAGCTATTCAGATCAGCTGCTCTCCAGGGCTGTGGGCCCAACTCCCTTAGGATCCGATGAAGAAAAGGAACATGAGCATACAGTATGAATACAGTTCCTGCAAGTGAACCAAAGTCCAGTTGTAGTGAAGATAATCAGAGAGTCATTGAATTATTAAGGTTGGAAAAGACCACTGAGATCATCAAGTCCAACCATCAACCCATCCCCACCATGTGCACTAACCAGGTCTCTCAGTGCTGCATCACACCATTCTTGAACACCACCAGGGATGGTGACTCCACCCTGGGCAGCCAGTGCTGATGCATTTCCACTCTTTCTAAGAAGAAACTTTTCCTGATATCCAATCTGAACATCTCCTGGCACAACTTGTGGCCATTACCTCTTGTTCTATTGCTGTAACCTGGGAGAATAGACCAACCTCCACCTTTTGTCTTGGTGGTGGTGCTTGAATAGCTGGTCTTGCCATTTGATTCTTGACTTCTTTGTTTGAAATCCCAGAAGGGGCTTGTAATCTCATTTTGTGCAGTCTAAAATATGACCATAACTCTATCTTCTGAAACTACTGCAGCTACTGAAAAAGTGTAGTAACTTACCATCTGACAACGGGAAAGGAAAAATGCTGTTCTAGACTCTGTTTTTTTCTCTGCAGGTTTTTTACACTGGTAAAAGACAACGTCAGTTGTGCATCACTTGTGCTCATCATAAGGGACTGTCCAGTCTTAGCCAATGTGAATACAGAGGAGTGTACACTTTTGCACAGACAGAAGTATATAATGTGGAACTTGGCTTCTAAGGAACTCACTTCTGGCTCACTTTACTGATAGAGTAAAAATGAGTGTTAGCCTCATTGTTCAGGCAGTGTTTTATCCCATGAGATCATGTTGGTTCCTTTTAATGACTTTTATTTGTTTTGTGAGGTATTTAGAAAGCCTTGGCAGGTAGGGTGCACATAGGCGAAACTCTTTCTTATTTTTGGAATAGAAGACAATTGAGATTAGCTGATGACTGAGTATTCTTAGGGAATGAACTTCTCTCTTTGAAACTCTGAACTCATGTGTTACTGCATTTAACACACCGCTCTGTCAGCTTTACAGCAGCACAGGGGCATGCAGGGTGCACGATGGCAGCAGTGATGGGGGATTTGCTGGGTAATGCTGCAGGTGCACGTGTTGCTTGTGGCAGCAGCTCCAGCCAGAAACGCTGCTTTTACTGAGATCATAAATCATGTCAGCCCTCCTGAATGCAGTTTTTCAAAGGGGTGAAACCATGGTTTGTGGGTTGGATATTTGTCTTGCTCTTCCTAATGCTTTCCCAAAAGCTCTCCTTGAAGGAGAATAGAAGGCGGTAAACAATTCTTTTGGCCAGAATTAGAACTAACTGATTGCAAAAGGGGTTTTGGACCTATGTTCAAATCAAAAGGAAGGAAATGGGAAGCGGAGGCTCATTCCCAGACTGTTTCTTTGGCCCTGTGCATGGACCTACGTCATGGGGGGGGGGGTGAGTGCTCTTGACCCAAGGCAGTGGTGTTCAGGTGTCTGCTGAGTGGGGCGGTAGCCTCTCTGTGCCCCTCTGTGGCTGCAGAGATGATGTGAGCTTTGAACGCTTGCTCCACGCTCTGCAAAGTGGCAATGTGGCCCCTGCCATCCCCGAGGCTGGGCTGAAAGCTCTGAAGTTTGCAGAGAAACATGCTGCGTCAGGCACAACCAGGCTGGCCCCACATAAAGTCAATACTTGTGTGAAAACAAATAAAATCTTAGAGTACGAGGCAGAGGCTAAAGAATGCCTTCACCTCTTTCCTTCAAGCAACTATTTTGTTAACTTGAAAGACGGCAGGGGTGATCTTACTCCATTCTTTCTCTACAGGTCAAATACTTGTCATAGGAGACACCCTAGTTAATACTAAACTAAAAATTAATAGATTAGATAACTATTACATGCTTTTAGTGCCAATTAATTTAATAGCTGTTTTTTTGCTTTCTCTTTTTCTAACAAGGTAGGTGAATATAGAAGTACAGTTTACTGTGTGTGTATGAGCTCTCAGATAGATCTTTTGTGCTACAATTACCACCAATTGATTGGACTGACACATGTAATCCCCTTTGGATCACCCAGCGATATGATGTCAGTAAGAAGTCCTTCAAACAGACTATTAAAAAGCACATTAAACGTGTCCTTATTGTAAGCTTTATGCTAGCTTATGCTAAAATAACAGTGATACAGTGGTATTTGTTTGAAAATGAAAGGATTATATGGTCTTTGTAAAATGAGGAATTTAGTATTGGGAGGGGCAGTGGGATGGTGATTTATTTTTTGTTTATGTTCCTCTGAATCCTTTGATATGTCAACTTCTGTCACTAACCATTAGGCCATTTGTAATTTCTTGTATCAACGAAGATGAAATACATACTGCCTCAAATAATTTATGTCAAATATTGAAGGGCATAGATGGTAGTGCTTATTGTGAGATTATAATGAGAACTGAATTGGGGTCTTCAGAAATCCATAGGTAATTTATTGTCAAAGAGCACACATGAATCACTCCAGCCTTTAATTGTCATGTGGATGCGCTCTGCTTTCAGTCTGCACTGGAAACAAATTGCTGAAATGGAGTGATACCTCAGAAGAGAGATTTCACCATGACCCTATATACTTATTAATATTGCTTTAAGAGTGCCATGCCTTCTCTTGGGTCAGATTCTGGTGTGAAGTGAAAGGAATGCCTTAAAATTTGTATTGCTTTTCATGAAGGAAAAAAAACAGAAACAGGAGCAGCTTACATATACACCTTACAAGCAAGGGATGAGAGTCAAAAAGATTTGTGGTATTTATAATACTGCACAATAAAGGGTACCAGGGGATTTTATAGCATGATTTAACACTGAACAGTGCAATGAAATTAAGCCGTTCTGGAGATTTCTTTGTAATGCACCAACATCCTCATCATTCCACTTTGCTCTGCTCTCTTTTTATCTTATAATGTCAAGATAACACTCCAAAGTGGTTAACAGACTGCTGTGCATGTGTTACATGGATGTGCTGCTTTAGATCATGCTGCTTCTCACAGAGAGAGAAATTTCATTTTTAACTTGAATCTAGGTGCTTTTGTCAAAAAAAATCAAAGCTACCAGAAAATGGATATAAATTATTTGCAGGGTCTGGTTTTCTGTCTCCTTTAATATCATGTAATCAAAAGACAGATTACTCAAAATTACTCCTCTTGAGTGCTTCAGTGTAGTCATCACGACACTTCTCTGTGACTGCTTCACAATTTCTCCTACTGTAAGAATTAGGGGCTATGCAGTGAAACTAGGAAACAGGAAGCTTAAAATATACAAAAAGAGGGCTTTAAAAGTAGGATGTATGATCAAATTGTAATACACCTTGACACAGAAATTTATGGAAGCCAAAAGCATAAAGTGTGAAACAATTTAACAAAGTCATGAAAGATATATTCTCTGGTGACTTTTAAGCTTAATGGTCTTGATGTGGTCACTGTTTTTAGAAGTCCATTACCCAGAATGACTATGAAGAATGAATTATATTTGGGAAGAACTCTGAATTTGATCTATCTTCCCCTACTGACCACAACCAGAGACAGGATTCTGGGGTGAACTGGCTTAATCCTGTATGGCTGTTCTTACATCCATAGAAAACAGACTTATCATTATGAACAACGAAATGTGTCTTTCCCAGTATCACAGATTCATATGGGTGGGAAGGGAGCTCTGGAGATCATCTAGTCCAACCCCTGCTACAGCAGTTCAATGCATCAGGTTGCACAGGAGAGCATCCAGGTGTGTCTTGAAAATCTCCAGAGGAGACTGCAACCTCTCTGGGCAGCCTGTGCCAGTGCCATCACCTTCACAGTAAAAAAGTACTTAATTTTGTTCAGATGGAATTTTCTGTGTTCCTGTTTGTGCCCACTGTCCCTTGTTCTGTTGCTGAGCACCACTGAAAAGAGCCTGGCCCCATCTATTTGACTCCTATCCTTTAGATATTTGTAAGCATGGATGAAATCTCCTCTCAGCCTTCTCTTCTCTAGACTGAACAGATGTATGTCTCTCAGCTTTTCCTCATTAAGAGAGATACTCTGGGCCCCAGTCATCCTTGTACCCCTCCTCTGGTCTCTCTCCAGCAGCTCCCTGACTTTCTTGAACTGGGGAGCCCAGGACCAGGCAGAACTGACCACTTCTGTGCTTGCTTGCTACCATATACAGCTATATCATCGTATGGCATTTAGTATGTTAATCTCACTGCTAGGATTCACAGAGTGGTTTTGTTAGATGGTTTCTAGATTCCCTGCCAAGATGAACCTGGAAGATCTGCTCCAGGTGTACTTCCAAGACTCGATCTTTCAAATGGCTTCAAACTACTTTTTCAGGGGAATTCAGATCAGAGAATCAGGCTACATCTTCAGGGAAAATATTCCTAGACAGTTTATACGGCAAAGGCATGGGGATTCAGTTACATCTGCTATCAAAAAACATTAATTCCTAAGAATTTAAACCAAATTATTTGCTAAACCACAGAGCTGAGCAAGCTCATTACTTGCCCAAATCCAGAAACTGAACTCCATGAATATTATACTGCTATCTAACCATGCAAGTGACTGAAAGCTGCAGACACCTAAAGTTCTGCTCCTGGGCACATCAGAAACATTCTGTTAGTGAAAGTGGCACAACAGCTGGATTTATACACAAGCACGTTCTTGCACCAAAGCTCACTCCTGGCAGACATCCTCTAAACATGGCCACTTCATTGATTCATCCAAGGCACAATGAAAGGAAGAAATAGCACTAGTTTCTTACTCCAAATCTCTGGGGTTGAGAGACTCACTTAAGAGTGAAAAATTAGAAGGGCAAATCACTCTTATAAGGCATAAATCACTAAAGTGGAGAGTTGAAAGAAGACATAGAAATGGTGGTTGTAAGGAAGACCTGGAGGTCCCTCATCCAACTCCCACATGACATGGAACAGCTGCCAGCTGTGGATGTGCTCAAACATAACTTTAACGAGTCTTAAAACCCCTCCAAGGGCAGTTTTCATAACCTCTCAGGCACCTGTTCCAGGGCTACAGAGCTCTCCAAGTGCATTTTTTCCAGATGTCCAACCTGAGCATGCCAATCTGCACTCTGGCCATCGCCCCTTGTTACACTGTCTAGAACCACTGAGAACAGTTTGACTCTGTCATTTTTTTGTAACTCCCTGTCAAGTAGGTGCTATTACATTACCCCTTATCCTCACTGCCAGACTAAACAAACCCAGTTTCTTTAGGCTCTGCCGGTGAGTCAGGTGCTCTTGGCCCTTGACCATGTTGTGAGTCTTGTGCTGGGCTTTCTTTAGGCCTCCTTTCGGAACTAAAACTAATCTTCTATACAGATGTACTCCCGGTGCTACCAAAAGCATGGTAGTGGGGTATTGCATTATTTTGCACAGGTTTGTGCCAACTCGTAATTATTAATTGGCAGTTTGTTTACTGGAGACGAAAGGAGCAAAAATTAGGGCTCAGAAAAGTGTCTATTTAAATCCAACAGGAAATTGCACAGGACTCAGCACTTATGGATTGTGACAGGGGTGATAATAAAGCTGACTTTTCCTGCCCTTGGTAAAATGTGTTGCTGTGGTGCATAATACTAAGAAGTCACCTTTACTATCACAGGCTTTATGTTCATAATACTTTACAATTTTACTCTTTATAACACTTACCTTTTGGCACTGTACCTAACCTTACATAAGTAGCTGTTATTCCAAGGGCTGACACATCTGCTGACTGAGCCAACAGTTGCATGACACTGATGAACTACAAAAAGGCAAAATAAGCACCTGTGGTCGCTGCCCTGTTCCAGTCTTGGCAAATCAACGCTTCGGCATCCTTTGCTGGCACTTGCAGATGTTATGAAGCTCTTGTAGAGCCACTATCCTGAAGTTTACTCACTGATAAGTTGGGGTTTGCTCTTCAATATTTCCTGTTTATAGAAGAGCCTGAGATGGGTTTTATCTGTAATTAACTAACAGTCCAGCTTAGGCTGTGCTGTGGCTATTTGTAGAGGACATATTCTATGAAAAGCTACTCTGGATCAGTAATTGTTCTGATATCTTCGTAGACAAAGCAGTTTACATTATTCCAATGTAAAAAAAAAAACATCTGTTGGAAAATAGTTCCTCCTACATAAATAACTGGAATGAAATATTAGACATCTTCCACATACTGCCTCTTTACTGTCCTGAGTATCAACATAATGATGACATGGGAGGTAATGCCCTTAAGTTTCACCAGTGGAAGTTCAGGTTGGATATTAGGAAAAACTTCTCAGAAAAAGTGGTGATGCAGTGGCACAGGCAGCCCAGGGAGGTGATGGAGTAACTAACCCTGGAGGTGTTCAAGAAATGTGGAGATGTGGCACTGAGGGACGTGGTCAGTGTGCATGAAGGTGGTGGGTTTTGGGTTGGACCGGATGATTTTACTTGTCTTTTCAACCTTAGTGATTCTATGATTCTATTATTTTATCCTATCTAAATTGTATGTAGCAAAGATGTAACTTACCTTCCCGGAAGCACAAGAGGAAATCTCTTTCCCTGTGTCAATGCAGTGTATATTTGTAACTGAAAATAAAATATTCAAGAGAATAAATTGTTGGATGAAATGCCCAGTAAGGGTTAGCCATCATCATTCTTACTTCAAAAAATCAAAAAGCAGTATCTTTTACATGGCAATGCCTAACTTGAAGTTAGCACAGATGGAGATAAAATTCTCTCACTTGAAGAAGTCTTTTAGAGGAGTTGTGGATGCCCCATTCCTGGAGGTGGTCAAGGCCAGGTTGGCTGGAGGCCTGGACAGCCTGATCTGCTGGATGACAGCTTTGCCCATGATGGAGGGATTGGAACTCGATGATCTTTATGGTGTCTTTCATCCTAAGCCATTCTATGATTCTATTGATTCTAATGGTGTCAAGACCTGTGTCTGGAGTTTGCTGAGCCTGGGTGTGATTCATGCTGGAATTACACCTCTGTATCCATACAGAGACTGACTGGGTGCTGAAGGGATCCACAGAGTGCTGAAAGGGTGCGCTCCAGGGGACAGTTCATCTCCACAGTATACTGGAGACTGGGGAGGAAGAGAAAAAAGGATAAATAATAAAGAGAACCGGAAATTACTTATAGAAAGTATTGGAGTGATTCAGGTGCCAAAATGTAAACATGTCACGTCAGTTTCAAGGCCTGGGGCCACCTGAGACATCCCCATGGGACAGATATGACACATGATCTATGGAAGACCTGCTCCTGGAACAGCAGCTGGGGGCCAGATGCAGGACCCTAAGGCATCAGAAATGGCACTAGACTCTAGTGTTTAGGCAGCTGAATCCCACCCTGTGCTTCCAGACTTGTGATGAATACACCTCCTTTTAATTGTCTCGGACTCAAATCCTAGGTTCTTGCGGTGCTTTCCCTAGGGCTCAGCAGTGTGTGGTAGCTGCAGATTTCACTGGTTTAACTTGGATAGAGTTGTTACAGTCCTTTGTTATGTATTTTAAAATTGGTTTTAGGCTATAAAATCATGAAGCAGTTTCTGCTTTCATAGTCTGCACGCGTAATCCAGGTGAGACCAAAGGCTTTTCTTCCCCACAAGATGTTGATGTGATTACTCCAAATCCTGTCTCCTTTGAATCCCCATTCTGTCACAGTTTCCCATTAGGGGCCTGTTGTCAAATAGCCAGCTCTGCTCTGAATGGCTGTGGAAAATGTTTCCCTGCTGCTGTTGTGCTCTCAGATAGTTAAACAGAAGCTAAGAGCTGACGGAAATGTACTCATTCTCTGCTGAACTGCACAGCCGTCTGCATCCCTGTCTGATTTTCTGGGATGTTTGGTGAGGAAGGAGATGAGGGAGTGCTCACAGCACATGGGGAAAAGAAGAGGAGGAAGGGACTGAATGGCTCATACAGTTAACATGATGCTGCAAGGAGGGAAGCATTGCTCCAGTTCGGGTGATGTGGTCCATCCTTGTGGAAAGGTTAGAAAACATCCAGCAGAAAAGGAAAGCTTTGCAGGGAGGGTATGTTTTCACCCCATGCTGTGCAGGGGTGGAGGCTCTGGCTCTACTCCAATGCAATTGCAATGCCGACAGCTTCTGCATAATAACACAGGTTTTGGGGGTGAGACAGGGACAAAAATGTTTTCCTAGCTTCATACATTAATATATATGTAGATGGATAGATGCTGATAGTATTTCATTTTTTTTTAACTCTTTCTGGTGCATTTTATTTAAAGATTTCTTGCGGTAGAACTGGATGGAGCATAGGTGGTGAAATGGATGTTATAGAATTAAAGAGTCATTCTAGTTGGAAAAGACCTCTAAGATCATGTAGTCCAACCACCAGCCCTTCCCCAGTGTGCCCATTAAGGCAGTGCCTCATCTTCAGATTTCTTAAACATATCCAGGGATGGTGATTCCATTATCTCCATCTGTTGCCTGTTCCAATACCTCTTTCTGGGAAGAAATTTTTCCTAATATCCAACCTGAACCTCCTCTGGTGCAACATGAGGCCATTACCTCTCATCCTATATCACGCTTGGTATGAGTTTTGGCATGTGTTTTAGGCCAGACTCTTCTCAGCAGCGCATTATGATAGGACAAGGGGAAAGGACCACAAACTGATGCATAGGAAGTGCCACACAGACGTGTGTGGGAACTTCTTCACAGTGCAGTGACGGAGCACTGGCACAGGCTGCACAGAGAGGTGGTGGAGTCTCCTCTGGAGACATTCATGACCTGCCTGGACGCCTACCTGTGCAACCTGGTATAGGTTCTGCTTTGGAAGGGGCCTTGGACTCGATGATCTCTAGAGGTCCCTTCCAACTCCTACAGTTCTGTGATTCTGTGATCTGCAAGGAAGGTGTGAGGGAGCTGAAATATGCTTAATCCTTTGCTCTCCATGTTTCTCCTCACCTCAGTTTTCTTTTCTGTTTAGCACAGACTCTGAGGGCTGTGCATGGGATTAAATCTGAAGGTTGCTACATGTGAACTTCCTATTGTAGGTGTTAACAACTGTGGTTGAGAGGTTTATAAGGAGGAGCAGACAAACATGAGCAAGCAAGCACTGAACGCATCATCAAGAACATTTGCCAGTAGTATTATAAATGCTCTGGATTAATTTAAATATATGAAAATAAAAGGCTGTAAATGTATCGATAACATTTCAAAGCATTTACATGTTGCTGTACACTTTGATTTCTGTTCCCCAATGATTTTATTGCACAGGTTGTTCACACATCTCACTAGGTTTCTCCAGAGCTTAAAAAAAATTAAATACAGATGCCTCCAAAGTTTCTGGAGGAAGAAACATCGCATAAGTTCTTGTAAACAGCTGTAGTTGCAGTTGCTGAGCCCACAGCTAATGTCCCCCTTGGTTTTGAGAGAAACGGCGAATGTGAAGTCTTATCTAACATGGCATTGGCACTCAGGAGTAGTCTTCATAGAAGACAC
Source organism: Callipepla californica brunnescens (assembly GCA_023055505.1). Lineage (NCBI taxonomy): Eukaryota > Metazoa > Chordata > Aves > Galliformes > Odontophoridae > Callipepla > Callipepla californica. The sequence goes on along the minus strand of JALIRH010000109.1, from coordinate 423,313 downwards.
ATGTCTAACAGCTTTGTTACTTAGGCACCAAAGTGAAGGACTGCCTCAAATACCTATTTATAACCATTTCTCTGAGCATTTTGACTTTGAGGCTTAGCTCTCAAGACAGAGGAGACATTGAGAAATGATAGAAGAGCTCCAGAAAAAAAATTGCAGCATATTCTCTTCACTCCATATCTGTTCCTCTAGGGATCTGTAGGTTTAATGAAGAGCAAGCTGTGATTTCATGATTGCTTTAAGCAAAGCTCTGTACAAGCTGGAGCTGAAAGAAAGAGTTTTCCCTATTCCTCCCTCCAAATTTGAGTTCCTGATGCACCCATACTCATGAAAACATCTGTGAGGGCTGAAGCATCAGTGGGGCTGATGCACCCCATCTCTGAAGGTATTCAAGGCCAGGCTGGATGGTACCTGGGCAGTCTGATCTGGCGGCTAATTTAGTGGGTGGCAACTCTGCTTGTGACAGGAGGTTGGAACCCTTCCAACCCAAACCCTTCTTCAGTTCTGATTCTGTAATTCCGTAATTCTATGATTCTATGAAAGTTTCCCTGCTGATTTTAGGGAACTCATCCATCTCATCACCTGCCCACATGAATGCTGGTTCTGGTGTTCCAGGAGCCTGCAGCAGGAGGGAAGTGAGAGAAGGAAGGAAACCTCTTGTGATGAGAGCCTTCAGTTATATCTGCCCAAAACAATCTCATCCTCCAGCCTCAGCTGCTTTGCCCTCTTTGCTGTGAATTTCTGAAACACCCTAACTAAAATCTGTGTTTCCCTCTGAGTTCTTCTCACTCTCTTTGGACTTTAGAAAATGTTTTTATAACAATAAAATGAATTTAAAGCCTAAGGGCTACACATTTGAACACAAATGTGAACACAAATGTACTCTGACTTTACACATGTGCTTTTTGATCTTCTGCTCCTTGGTTTGCTTTAAAGAGGTGGAGGGAAATTTTCCCGGTTGCATGACTTGAGTAAGTCATCCTGCTGTCTTCCGTGGACTTGGCATCTGATCCTACATAATTCTGTGATCACGTGCCCTTGGTGACTCTGTCTGCTACTGCCAAGTCAATGTATTGCCCTCCAAATAGGGAAAGTGAAAATAATCTGCCCTTTCTATTCTTCTTCATGTTCAATCTCACATCTTCATTTCAGCCTTCTTGGTATCATTATGATCCTGCTTTGTGGCTGCTGAACCAAAGCTGTCTGGATGAAACTGCCTGCTCAGAACTGGTACTGGAATATAAAAACTAAGCTAGGAAAATGTTCTCCATTCCCTCTCTGAAGTCTCCTTATTGCACAACATCCGCAGTGCTATTTTGGGGTTGCTGGAGATTTGTCTGTCCGGAAGAACAGATAAGATACTTTTACAGCTTCTCACTTACTTTTCTATTACCAAACTTATTAGAAAACTGGAGCTTCAGTGGTTTTAATTGCTTGACCTTTTGGCACATTATCTGCAGAGCTGATCTTTATGATTGAACAGGAAGGGAATGCCAGCTCTATGAATATTTGTAACTACTTTGCTTTATTCTCTCTTTGTCAAGATTTTACTTACTCTTGATTAATTGCTGTATAACAAAAAGAACAAGAGACTTATTATAACCAAAAAGTTTTTGGTCTGGACTTGCTGAATTAGTTCCTTTTCTTGTTTGTGTATTTAGTGATTTTGTTTCTTTTTCTGTCACTTACAGATGAGCACCTGTACAGTAACAGAGCCTGCTAAGTTTCAGCCCTGAGCTCTGAAATCTACTGTTAGTGCTGATCTGTGTATGCTGCCTGTCTCAGGGGGTATTCTGCCTGCAAATTACCTTATTGACAGTATATCTATTAATAGCCTCTTAAGCACAGAGATGGCTACCTTGGAGCACACATAAGTTTGAGAACAGCCATTGAGGAGAGTGGTGCAAGTTGGCTTTTCCTCCTGAGACGATGAATGCTGTAACAGCAGCCAGGAGTGCCATTGTCACATCATCCATCAACTGCCTTCCGTCCCTCTTAGCTGAACCCATGAATCAAGCAACTGTGGTTAAAAAGCAATAAAATTAAAAGTTGTAATGGGGAGTCATTGACAAAAGGGTTACAATGCGCTGGCCATATATCTTTTAACTAGCTAAATATAACCATGGGTTTCCATAAGTTCAAAGATTGGTGGCCTGGAGATGAATACAACTGTTCCAACTGAGTTCTGGGCCAGGAGCCAGAAGATTGTTAAAACACCTTAGAACATGCTTATTCCCTCTTAGAACATTTTTTGGTGCTTGCTCTATTAGTATGGATTTTATTTCCCCACCAAACGAGTTCTGTGCCTTTGAACCATAAACAATAATGGCACATCTGTCTCTAGGCTGCTGTACTTTGAAAACCAATGCTAAGGACAGAGGGGTAGATTTTCAAAGCAGTGCGTGGGAGTTTGTACCAGGAGTCTAGCCAAATATTTTTCACTCATACTCATCCCTGAGCCTAACCTTTCCTCACTCATTAGAATGGCTCTGTTTGCTCTGCCCACATGGGGACATTTCAGAGAGCTTTTACCTCCAGGGACAGAAATTCAGCTGGCCAGAAAAGCCTATAAATAGTGTTTCACTGGTGACCTTTCAGATCTAGAGATGGATCTTTCCTCTGATATTTTATCCTATGTTTCTGCTTTGTCTATGTTTGTGTATGATTCTCAGTTTCTGCTGAATTATTTATCGTTAGGTCGTGATGCATCTAAAACCCCCAGTAACATGCAGACAGGTGGTGTGAAGTGATTGCTGCTTCATATCCTGCTCAAAACTGAATTGGCGTTACATGTATTCACCTGTTTTCTGCACTGGGAAGTTAGAAGGCAGTCAGGAAGGAGCCACACAACATTATTCCGTGCTCCTACTGCTGCTGTGATAAAGCAGTAAATAAGTCCAAAATTAGGAACAGCCTCCTTGGTATTGAGTACTGTTGGCAATAATCCCTGGTTGTGTAAATCGGCACCTCTCCATTGTGGTTTCATGAGGTCTCTAGCTGGGGAGAAAAAATATATAACCCTTTAATATTATGACCAACTGAACAAAAGGAGATGGGCAGCTTTCAGTCATAAAGATTGGTCAGGCAACAGGGAATTGCTTGGTTTTTAGGTTTTCTCTTCCTTTTTTTATGAAGTATTTCTGACAAATGGAATGTAGAGCTATGCAGACTTTTCTCATTGTTCCAATTTTGTCATTATTTACTATTCAGTGAATATATCTTGATCTCTCACTGTCTATGTTTTGGAAGGGCTGTGAAAATTTCCCCTTCCAAAATCTCCCAGTGCTGCTTCACAGACGCAGCACATGGATATTTGCTGTATCACAACAAACTTCCCTTCCAGTTACTACTGTTCCAAGGCTTATTTGATTTCCAAGCACTTTTTGCCATGGGGGTGTTATCATTTTTCACAGTTGAGAATCTCCTTTGATGAAGTCAGCTCAAAGTTCTATCTTTGGGTGGTTTCCCAGGAAAAACCTTTTGGCTACTAGCAATTTTCCATTTAAAAAAATGTTTGCCGGTTGAATTCAATTAGTGTCCTTGGAAACTTCTCATCTTTACAGATACCATCACTCTAGGATTTTCACTGCTGGATTTCAGGCATCCTTCTGTCTTATCGAAAGCTGATAGAAGCGTTATACTGAAATTCTATTCCATTGTGGCTTTTCCAGGACTTCTTTTTCAGAGAAATATCAAGATGCAAAGAAAGAAAAACTTGGGTATCACCAAGCTAGCCAAGGTGAGAATGTTTTAACTGGGGTAATAAGGATTTATGTGACCAGTCTTTGGCACAAATAAAAAATAATCTGAAATTCGCTCATGAGATCCTTGTTCCTGGACTGGGAAGGATGAGATTTCTTGGGCTGCCAAACACACTCACAACCTGCATGTCATCTCCTTGAAATCAGCCCAGTCTCATTTACGTATTTTCACCGTCTCCATTTGCTCAGAGTTTTTCATATAGCAACATAAATGTCCTGTATGCATGGCAGATGATATGAGATAGTTTAAACCATTATGCAATCAATCAATCTTACAGAGTTCCTGAGTAGATCCTCTACTTTTCCACAGTAATGGACACATATATCATTAAACTGTAAGAATGGATAATGAGGAAGTCTCCAAATGACATGAGACCCTCCATTATCTGACATGAGAACTCAATCCTCCTACCTGTTATTAAATAAGCCTTGCAACAATATGTTAATATTATTAAATATACTGCACGTCATTTGTTAACAGCTTGGGAAACTCATTGGGCAGGGCATTAGTATGCTGGGGAAGGAAGGCATGTGAATCTTTTTTTATTATTATTAGTTTCTTTCTTTGCTACTGGTTGTATCAGTTCCTTATCAGTTAAGTGCAGGAACATAACAATGGGTTCTCTCAGGAAAGCGCTCTCTCTTCGTTGGGTGAGGTTAAAGAACAAACATATTACCATGAGCTTTTAAAAGCTCGATTTCAATTACATGCTAGTAGGGCAAAGCTCTCAAACACACAAAACTTTGACTTTGTATAGATTGTGACCTCCCAGGTACACGTGCTTTGAGGAGAAAAAATGTACTTGACATGTCCCACTGCTGTTTCCATGCACAAGGAGCTGTGTGTGTTGGGAAAAGGGGAGGGCAGGAGGCACACAGTGGCGTTCACGGTAGGATGGAGGAGCAGAGTTCCTCTGGGAAAGCAAAGCTCCTCTGTTTGACTAGCAGGAATTTAAAAGATAAATATATCCCTTATCATGGAATGATAAACAACAAGGTCCGGGAAAGTCTCTTTGAATAATTGAGTCTGATCTCCTGCATTTTGCAGGACTATTTACCTTCACATTCCTATTAACGTCTTATGGGACTTGTTCTTTGCTAATGTTTGTTTGTGGTAGTACCCGCAATGTTATAGGCACTTTCTAGGCTTTCAGGAAGAGCTGTTGCTTTCAGACTCTGGGTGGACAGACAGACAAACAGACAGGGGTCATGGCAGAGAAGAAACAAAAGGACATTTCTGTGCAAACTGAGTGCTGCTGTAGCTCCTAGGGGAAGAAAAGTTGATGGAGTGGTTTCATCTCTCTTCCATTTTGCCCCTCACTTACCTGGAAGTGGAGCCCATGCCTGTAACATCAGCCAGGAGTGAGCCTGAAAAGAATCATAGGATCATTTGAGTTGGAAGGGGCTCTTGAAGGTCATCTAGTCCAACTCTCCTCCAGTGAACAGGGATCTTACAGCTACATCAGGTTGCTCACAGCCTGGTCCAGCCTGACCTTAAATGTATCCAAGGATGGGGCATCCACTATCTTTCTGGACTACCTAGATAGGGGGTTAAATCTGAGAGTTGTAGGCCACAGAATGCTCATGACTCCCCAGCAGGTTTTTTTACCTGCCGGGGATTGTTTCACAAGGGTATTTGGAGAGGTAAGACGCACACTGAGAGCAAGCAGGAGTTGGATTCCCACCCATCCTTTGAAAATCTAACCTGTATTTTTAGTAGATAGAAACAGATAAGGCTCACCACTGATACTGCCCATGGCACTGCTTAAGAAGAAAAAAAAAAAAAAAGAAAAAAAAGAAAAGCCGAAGTAATTCAGGACACTGAGATGAACTGATTTTGTCCACCAATTTGTTGAAATTCAGTTTTCTTTCTCTAGCCTTTTACAGGGCTCTGCCTCTAAGTCAGTTGGAAAGAAATTAAATAACATTCCTAAGGATAAAGGCAGATGCCTAATCCCCCAGCCTTTCACCACTCTCCCTGCTCAATAAATACAGGATAGGACAAGAGGAAATGGTTTCAAATCAAAATAAGGGAGATTTAGATTGGATATGGGGGAGAAGTTTTTTTACAGTAAGGTCACTGATGTGCTGGTACAGGTTGTCCAGAGAGATCGTGGTTGCCCGTCTCTGTAGACATTCAAGATAAGTCTGGAAAGGACTCTGAGAACTTGATTGAGATGTAAATGCCCCTGCAAGTCTTCCCACCTGCCTTCATCACCCTCTTTGTAAGGATTTGGTGTGGTAGGTTCCAGGGAAAAGGAAAGAGTTAAACATCTTTTTTTGATGCTATGTCCACAATCTGTGTGAGCAGGGGCTCTCTATCAGGGCTGGGCTTTGTAATGTATTCCCTCAATTGATAAGGAGGCAAAATAACATTTCTAAATTGTTCAAGGTGTTTGCAGAATGCTGAGGCACTCCAGTGGCCTTCTGTACAGAGCACTACTGATGATAAATAATAGGAGATATCCTGGAAGTGACTATTTGCTAGTGGAAATATCTGAAATACTGGTAAGCCTGCAGATTTCCCAAGGTGGGAGAAGAGGCCATTCAGCAGTTTTTAACTCTACTTGAAATGTAGTTTTCAAATCATTTAAAGTGTAAGTACCTAATGAAAATGCAAACCAGACCCCAGAGCTTTTTGTAGCGGTATGATCCAGCCTCAGCCCCACACCATATAGCCAACAGCCTTCATCTACAATTTTGCACTGGGTGATTTCAGCCTGCAGAGCATTTCTTCTTTTTTTGAACCACACTCTTGTAAAAGCCTTCAAAGGAAGGCAGGAGCCTGCCCACTGTGGAATAAAGGCAGGAACAGAACCTCCTGTGCAAATATTAGTGTTCAGCATCTACTGCAGCCCCAGTGAATGTTCGTAATACATGTACAATTCAAATGGAAAGGTTATGTGCAGTCCATGGACGTGTACTGACACAGCCCATGTGTTTCATGTGGAAGCACATTCGTTGTCTTAAAATGAATGCTGTCATCAGAAAACCACCTTCCTTCCCAATATTATTTATGTGAAGGACTAACACAAAAAGTCAATCAGAATTATCTGGAAAACAGAGAAAGTTCCGTCTAATTTTTTGGAAGCTTATTCATAAATATTTTCCAGCATTTCCATGCTAAATGGCAGCCCTGTCAGTACGTTACATTGAAATGAGAGGCTTGCTGTGAGGATTGGTACTGTGGTTTGGACATTCCTGTGCAAGAGGAAGGCAGAAACCCTGCAGAAGGAGCTGTAAAATAACCTATTTGTATGGAAAGCCTTCCCAAAGCCCAGTTGCAGGTGCTTACATACCTTCTGAAATGCTTGGAGTGAAATCTAGCTTCCAGTGGCATTAATAGCAGTCTGACCATTATTTCCTTTTCAATTTATTTGTTGTCATTTTCTTCTTTTTCCTTCATGACTCTGTAATCAGATGTCTGAGCTCAGTATTAGAACATTTTAATGTGTATTTACTGAATGTATTTAATGTACCAGTGACAGAGCAGCCACCACTCTTGTAGAATAAAAGGCAGCAGCAATCCTGTGAGACTGTAGCATGCTGTATGTTTACATATGAAAGCAGTTTCAATATATGCTGCATTCTGGAGACCCTATGATGCCTCCCTTAATCACTTGTTAGTCCAAGAGCCTTCGTACTTTCTCAGAGCTGCTCCTTATGCATATGCATATTTCCTCATAAAAACGCCACAAGACTGCTAATCTATTCTCCTTCAAACTCCTCCTTCAAACTCACTTTTTTTTTTTTTTTTCCTGTGGTAGCTGGAAAACATCTGACAATAGCCCAGCAGCTGGTGTGCTGCTACACTTATTCTGTTGAAGATGATAAATATGCTGCTATCCTGACTGCTTTATTTCCCTCTTCATCGCATCCACCTGTTTTTTTCAACTCACGCAAAAAGGTTGAGATCTTCAGAGGAGAAACTGTTGGGATGCTTTTTAATAGTTACATGTCTTCTAATAGGGCATGGTTCTTTAAGTAGGGTCTCTCCTTACTAGCAATGCATGTATAATTTCAGAAATACTGTCGAAGAAATTGTGCATTATTTCACAAATGAAACATCCCATATGACTTCCAAACAGCCTGCTATGTTTGTATCAGCATCTGCTCGGCCTGCTGCAAAGCTAGCAGCAGGCAAAAAAGACCAGACTTTCGGGTAGCAATCAGGATGTTGCCTTTGTATATCACAGAATCGTAGAGTCATAGAATACCCTGAGATAGAAAGAACCCAAAAAGTTCATCCAGTACAACCCCTGGTCCACACAGCACCACCCAAACCCAACCCTGTGTCTGAGAGTGGAGTCCCAACACCCTGTGAGCTCCAACACTCGGGTCAGTTCCAGCTGCCCTGGGCAGCCTGTTCCATGCCCACAACCCTCTGGGTGGCTCTGGCAGAACTTTTTACTAATATGTGGTGGGGTAAGACCTGGTATCCTTTCCAAAGGACCCATGAAGAATTTATTTCAAAGCAGCACCAAGGGATATGTTACGCACATGGATTGATGTGGCATTGGTTGTCCGTCTTCTGTTAAGGTCCAGCCTGGATGCAGACTTAGTTTCTCATCGGTCTTGTTAATCTACATCAGACAATAATTTCTCCATTCCTCCAGAGAGGGTATTCATTTTATAGTTGTCTCTATTTCAAATGGTTTGTTTTTTTTTTTTTTTGAAATTTCTAAGTCGTGGAGTTGTATTATTATATGAGGTTCTCACCTTTCTGTTTTACCAAACAGCAGCAGACTGTTGTTAAAACTATCAACTTCAGGTCTATTGCATGTATCATATGTCAATCTATATGCACTCTTGTGCTTGACAATACTAGAATAGTGAAATACCGTTTTTGTTTTTGGTTTTTTTTTGCTTAAATATTTCCTCGATAAAATCTGAAATCTTAATTAGAATATTAAAACACAGAATATGTTACACAATTTGACTAGCAGCTGTTATGCCAACCAGTTAAAGAAATCAAGCAATTTGGAAATGAAGTTCATTTGCAGTTTGAAGGGGATGATTTTCTTGTGGAAATATTTCTTAAAAGACAGTTATGAAAGCTGTTTTAAAATTGAAAATGTGGGTACATTTGCACTTATTCAATCTGGAATTTGAAACTACACAGATCACGTGACTTTTATGACTAGTAGCCATGGAACAAAATAACCCAAATTTCATCACAGAGAGCCATCAGAACAGTCAAAGAACAAAAAGATATTATGAGAAAACAGCAGTGTTTTATTACACCAGGCTGAAATAATTAACTGCCTAAGTTATAAATTAATTACTCATCTTAAACTGGAACCTACAACATTGGTACTTCTTTCTTGGTCTTCTAGGCTACTCATTCTAAATTGGAATGGTCTTTGGGATTTTCTGTTAAGATCTGCTCCAACACATGCTTCAGAATAAATCTTTCAATTCAATCCAGTAATTAGAGGATCAAGGCTATCGTGGAGCTCATTCAGACTTTGAAGGTATTGACTTACTAGGGAAGACAGAGACTCTTTAATGGACCAGACAGAGTGGACCAGCGATGTCCACTGATGATTCTTCATGTCAAGAATGAAATATAGCCACTTTTTCTAGATGTATTTCGGTGATTATGTGTTGGTGCTGCTGTTGAAGTACGTGCTATCTCCTTGGGCCTCCAACACAGCACCTTTTAGGCATCCCATTTGTGTCTAAGGCTGCAAATCTCACAGACAGTGCTCAGAGTAGAAGTCCTTTGCAGTTGTGGGAAGTGTTTTCTCAGACTTTGCCTCCATTATAGTGTTTGAAATACTTATTAATGGGGGCAAAATCTCATGAGAGTTTCCTCATGTGGTGAGATGCCAGCTTTGCATCCAGCCATGCCAGTTACGGGAGGATCCAGCTCTAGTTCATTGCTTCATAGTGCTGTTTGAATGGACATTCTCTTCTCTTTTTTTCTCCCCAGTTCTATTTTTCCCACTTTTTCCACCTTGGCTTGTTTTCTGCTATCTCTTAAATTTCTGTTTCCTTCCCTAACCTTATCTTGCTGCTCCAACTTGGCTTGTCCTCTCTTTGTCTCTGTTTTTCTCCGCTAAAAAAAAGGCCAGGCCCCAGCAGCAGTGGCTGTGGTATAATCCGGCAGACCTCACTGAGACTTTTCCCCACCTCATCTTTCTGTTGGTGGGGGCTGCTGCTCAGGATGCACATGAGTGAGAAAGCTGACCAGTAGAATCTCAGTACAGGGGAATGGGCTCAGAATGACTTAAAAGATGCTCAGTGCTTTCCTGGGTAATTTGCACTATACCCATGCTTAATAGCCCACAAAATGAGCAGTGTAATTTGAAGACTAAAAAGTGGACTTGAATAATTATTATGGAGGAACTGAAGTCAACACATTCAAATGCAATTTGAATTAATACCTTATCAAAAAATAATTTGTAACAGGTCTGTAGGCTGGAGAGAGAGAGAAATCAGAAATAGAGATGACTTTTATTGTATGTGTGCCTGCAAATAATTCTCATTGCGACCAGGGAATATATTTTGCACTAACACGCATGAGGACAACCACTGCTATTGACTGGAAGCTCTCTGTAAGCACAGAGGCATGAAATAGCCAGTGATCAGCATAAAAGAAACGCTTACAAAGTGGAAATGATTATTATCTGTTGTGGGATAATGACCTCTGGGTTGGTGGAGCTTTACCAAAGTGAGCAATGTGCTGGATGGAGCTCACAAAGCCAGGGACAGCCAACGGGCAGAAGCCTGGTGGGGGCTGAAAGTAGCAAAATGCAATTTCTGTGGTGGTCATTTCATTTCTCAGTGTCCATGATAACGTCAGTAGGGAGTGGATACCTGTATTGGAAGGTTGTGCTTTGGAAAGGGAACACGTTTGGGAAAGGAGCTTGTGGAAGACTCACCAAACCTAACACTTTCTTACTCACAAGCCTATTAGTAAGGCTGTTGTGGCAAGACAACGTGAAGGTTCAGGTCTCCTAGCAATACTATTAATGGTTACTATTTCTTCAAGGATATTGGATGATAAGACCTCTGTATTTCAAGTAATTCATAATGCAATGTCCTATTTTTCAACTTTGCCAGAAACACTATCTATACATCCCCTTTGAAGGAATAATTTTTCTAGTTTTATGTTATAGTGGAGGTCAATCCCACAGCTATGCAGTGACATTAAGTAGCACAATGTCACATTAGTAGCAAATGCTTGGTGTCTTTAGAAGTACGAGGGAAATTCTGTGGATTTAAAATCAGCAAAACAAGAAGTTATGCAATGAATCAGAAGCACTTCAAAAACCCCATGCTGAAACTGGAAGCATGGAAAACCTACCTTGTATTCAGATGCAGTTCTTGACTTTTTTTGGGGAAAAAAGCAAAACAAAGTAATCTTGTGCCAATAGAAAAAAATGTTTGCTGTCAGCTGTAGCACATTTAAACACCCTAAATATTTCATCAGGCACTGCACTTACTTCAGTGTTTTAAATAAGATTTAATAAATAGGTGCATGTTCAGACTTGCATGGCTCTACTTTTGTCTGTAGTTGGCAATGCACTGCTGTATGTGTTTGACTGTGCAGTTAAGAATTTTAATTACTTACCTGTTCTATAGACACTCATTCTCTTTTAACTGTTTAATAAGAAATAATATTGCAGACATTCTACAATAAGTTTCTATATACTGCAGATTTGAAATATTTTCAGTACATACACATTCTCCTTGTCACCTACTCCCAACATCCAGTCTCAGGAGGTCCCAAAGAACTGAAATATTCATGATGGTCTGTGACTTGGTTTTGTGTCCACTTCATGTTGAATGTCTTTGTTGTTAATTATGCCAAGATGTCTTGAATTTTGTTATCTGTGTACTCACAAGCAATAGTAGTCTCTTCCTCAAAAAAATTCAGCTGGAGCTGGTGATCATTCTTATTGTATTCCTCCTTTGTTGATGGGCTGCCTTAGAAAAGACATTATTTTTTTAATAATTTTTAGTACCTATAGTCAGGACGGAAGGAAGGAAGGAAGGAAGGAAGGAAGGAAGGAAGGAAGGAAGGAAGGAAGGAAGGAAGGAAGGAAGGAAGGAAGGAAGGAAGGAAGGAAGGAAGGAAGGAAGGAAGGAAGGAAGGAAGGGAGGGAGGGAGGGAGGGAGGGAGGGAGGGAGGGAGGGAGGGAGGGAGGGAGGGAGGGAGGGAGGGAGGAAAAGTAATGAAGAAAGAAAAGAGAATGAACAAATTCCTTAATTTGAAGCTGATGCTCAGTGGATAAGTCACAGTCAGAACATGGCACTTCAAGGAGCTGGATGTGTTAATGGTACCTATGTTTCTTTCTTCACTGTTATAGAAGAAGCCTAGGTTGAACAACATGTTGAATTTTTAGATAACTCAAGTTATGTGAGATGAATGCCATCTAAGGGTTAACTGACAAAACTGTCTGTGGGGGATATACCAGTTCTAATGTATCTATTCCAAACTGACCAAACTCAAGGCAGTTCTGCAATTTGTGTCCCATAACTGACACTTTCAGAATTAATATATTTTGCAACTTAGAAACAAAGGAGTCAAGTGAAATGTTTTGACCATTTATGTCAGATAGCCATAAACTGTGGAGTCTCTCCTATCCTAAAAAGAAAAAGATGTTTGTAAGTAATTGCATATATGTAAATATGCAGATGGGCATTAATTTTCCAGATTACATCCTTTCTGTGGTTTCATAAATCCAAACGATATCTGAGTACAACAGAAAATACTTAAAAGGTGATTTATGATGTCATTTAGTTTTCTAAAATGTGGGTGCAGATGGAGGAGGTAAAATGATTGGAGCTAAAAATGCTGTACATTATGTTCTAAATCTGGCTTTTGATAGTAATGCACTTGCTGTTGGATTTCTAAGTACTCCAAAGACACTAGATTGAACCTTTAAGGATTAAAGTCTGGCAGTTTCAGAAACACCTTAGATTATCTGACTCACCTAAACGTGTTTGTGGATGTTCTACTGAAATGTACTCTGGCCAGATGGGACTGATGGGCAAGGTCTTGTACTATTACATAGTTGAGCACCTCTTCTGAGCATGGTGTTTGACTTCAGTGACACTGTCCAATTTCCATAACCAGAAGCTGGGCAGCTTTTTTCTGATGAGGTGAGATGTGATGCCTTGATTTTCTTCTTTGGTATGGAAGATACGTTTTCAGCCAATAGCTCTCAGAGGGAAAATTATCTGATTCAATGAATCGGGACAGATGTGAAGACAAGCAGGTTCAGTTAATGCTATCTGAAGAATGATTTGTATAGGTCACATTTGTGCTTTACCATGGACACCCTGCAGAGACCCTCAGACTAGCATTGCACAGGCTGTGAGACCTGCTCAGTGTCCAGAGTTGCACGAGCTTGGTATTATGCTCAGTAGAGCTACAGAATGGAAATGTCGTGTCATCTTAATGCAACCACTTGGCCACTGCCATCTTGCAGTGTTAAGTATTACATGTAGCATAGTTTTATGCCTAGATGTTAACACACAGAGACGGTAACGTATAGGTGGATCCCACCCTGTCTTGGAAGTTCATTTTACTTATTGGATTGTGTGAAAATACTGAATCCAGTGTTTGGGATTACCCAATCTTAAATTGTCTTCTAATTTATCCAGGGACAATGACCCTAGGATTATATATAGCATGCCTAGAATAGCTATCTACTTAAAGTGCATTCATTGAAAAGCTCTGGCAAACTGTCTATGAAATGTCAGTAACTACATTTTTTGTGCTCTGGCCTGTCTCAGTTTAGGCATATAAAGGGCATTAGACCAGTACAAAAGAAAAATAGCCTATTTTGTTTTCAAAGTAATTGGCTTCTAATTCTTGTACTTCCTAGCAAAAACATGAGAGACTTCTTTGAAAAGGGAGAGTGGGAGGAAGGAATTGTCCTTGTTTGCATCCTCTGTTGTTTGTTTTTTTTTTCTTCATTTTAGTATTTTCTCCTCATTCCGCTTGCTATCCTCACATTTACTGCCTACCTTTACATTTGTTCACTTGCTAGAAAAAGATGTTGATATCCTGAAGGTCTATTAGCTATCTGTCTGCTTGATTTTCCAGACTGCTTCAATATGCTCTAGTGCATTTGTTAGAGATAGGCTTTTCTTTTAAAACTGTAAAATGTTTGTATCTTGTCTCTCATACTGCAACATCTGCAGTGAACGTACTATATCTAACTGAGTTAGCTGTTCTATGAAACTCACAGGAAGTTGATGACTCTGATCTACTGACTTTTTAATTGCAAGAACAGAAAGAGCCCAGAAACCCTATTAGGGATGAAGAATTCTCTCACTGGTCGTTTTTCTTGGGTTAGCAGAGGCACTAGAAGCTGTCCTGCCCTGTTCCTTGTCCTCCATCAGTATGATTATCAGTGCATTGGTTTTGTTAAAGACTAAGATGTTCTTATAAAGCCAAGCATTCACCATAAAAGAGATGGACAGAACAAAATATAGAAATCAAGATACATTCTCATGTGTAATATTTTTTCATGAGAACTGTGGAACTTTATCATCGTTAAAGAAATGTTTTTCCTATCAGGAGATAGAAGTTTATGTGAGTATTGTTTGTTTGTTGTTGTTGTTGTTGTTTGTTTTATTTTGGGAAAATAGTGGAGAAGAAATGCTTTGACATGACGTTATTTGTGCACAAATCAGGCACCTTGGCTAGAGGAGAAGGATAGGTGTTCCCAGTGATATTCAATTCCAGGATTCTCAGCCGCTTCAAGTGGAATTAATTGCCCTTTGAAATATGTCTTTTTCCTTGGCTATAAAAGATGTCTCAAGATCTGCTGGAATAGCTTGCCCAGAGAGGCAGTGGATGCCCCATCCCTGGAGACATTCAGGCTGGAAGGGGCTCTGAGTACCTGATGGAGCTGTAGGTGTAGGTTCATTGCAGGGGAGTTGGGGTAGATGACCCTTAATGACTCCTTCCAACTCAAACAATTCTGCGGTATAATACACCAATTGGTGGGTATGAGGCCTAATGTCAACCAGTTCACCTTGATTCCCTCAGCATCCAAGAGGAAGCAGTCCATGCCCTGTACCTTACCCACCTCTGCTAGGATGTGTATAAAACCATATCTCCATTCACTGCTGAGGGGATTTGGCAGTGGCTTAGGCTAGATTCCTAAGTCATTGCAGGTGTAACTAGTCTATCCTGCAGCTTCTGGATGGCTTCTGAGTGGGGGTACTCCATATTTTGAGGCTGCCCTGAGTGTCCTCAGCAACCTGCAGCCTTTGGATGAATTCCTGCAGGTCGTCTTTGCACATTTGCTTATCCTCCAGCTCAGATATTTGAAGATTTGCAGAGGCATTACTGTACTGTGTCCAGACTAAATGCACATGATGTACACTGCACATTAAAGAAGTGCTTTCCTGCCCTGGTCAGTGTGGCTTCCTACTTGTAAGTAGTTACTATTATACATTAGTATATTAGTATAATATATACCGTATTACTCTATAAGTAATCTTGCCTTTCTTTGCTGACAGCTTGATTGATATGACCGAAAACCACCTGCAACAGTACGACAGGAGCTGAAACAAAATGAGGTATTTTTCCAGATATCCTATTTCAGTTTGAATTATTTCCCAGTTTCACCATAGAAAAGTCTTTGATTTTGAATGGTACTTTTCAGTAGAAGTGTTCCTTCAAAACATTTTGCTTCATTCACCTAATATTCATGTATTATTCCTACAAAACCTTTGCTAACTCAAGGTGTTATGTAAATGCTAATCATTGTTCCTTCATTGTCAGGGAAAAAAAATCATCCTCAAATAGTCCATCATGAATAGTTTCTTTACTGTAAATGAACCTTGCTAGTTAACCTAGACTACTAGCATTAAAAAAATAAAGAGAAATCATTCATTAATTCATTTTTCTCAATCTTTTCTTTTTTTCAATGAAATATCTCAAGGATAAATATAATCATTGGGCCACGTGTACTTTGATCATTCTTCTCTAGCAGTTTACATTAAAAGTGGATTGGTATGCAGTGGATTATACATTTTTTTTTCCTGCAGTTTTCACAACTTCTTTGTTTTCAGAGCTTAGGTCAACGTATGATGTTACATGCCCAGAAGATGAATTCACAGCCATCCTCATTCCCAGCAGAAGGACATCCTACGTCAATAGACATGTAGAGACTGGAGATTCTGGGGAGTTAAGTCTCATAGGGCGCCTTTCTGCTGAGCATGAGAATGGCTGTGAATTCATCTTCTGGACAGAATATGCCACACAAAGGGGGCTTCGTTCTGCTGGTTAATGATGCCCAGCTCGGTCTCTGTGAATAACTAATTCTTCAACTACCAAAATAAGTAAACTTTAAAAAGGCCAAGATGAATAAGCAAGAGTTTATTTCAAAACATTGAAATGCAATATTCTGCCTGACTTTCTTGTCGGGATAAGAGTAAGGAGTCTGAGGTTAGTTGTCAAATTTAGCCTGACTTTACAAATAGTTTCAAATCCCTTTAGATTGCATGGTTGATTACCACTATATTCACTGAGAAAATGGATTCCTGTTTCCTAGAAGTACACTGGTCCTCCTCCTCCCTTATCAGAATCCTCACTCTGCACCCCAGTCACTGTCCCAGTTCAGAGCTATTCAATACTGACATATCCATATCTCAGTGGGCTCTACACCTGATCATAATATCTCAGTGAAAATAGCTTTCTGAGCTTTCCATCTTCTTAGATAAAAGTGATTTTGCTAATGCATTTACCATCTGTTTTGTACTTGATATTAAAATTAAAATTGTTTTGTATAGTGTGAGAATGTGATTTGAATATCTGATGGTCAAGATTTACTTTCAGTTTAATTTGTTACACCATTTACTTCAAGAGGCCTAGCATTAATGCGTCAGAGACATTTCTTCACTTTGCTTTTCTCATACAGAACATTAAAGGAAACTTTCAAGTTAAACTTATAACAAAACTCTGTGAAACTGAGAACGTCTGATGTCTGGTGTAGTTGCGGTGACCAAAGAGATTGTGGGGCTTTAAATTTATCTTTTTTGTTCTGAAAGAGCAGAAGTCAGATCTTGCAATTAGAGTGAATTATGGTTCCGTTCTCAAACCATCTTTTCACCAGATACACAAAAAACTATGTTTATGTTTGCCACTGGTGTTTGGTGGAGACAAATGTTTCTTTAGTCTTTGTTTGCTTTGGGAAGCTTAAGGCTTATGCAAAGATTGGCACCTAAGTATAAAATAGTTTCCTGCACAGCAATAGCTCAAGGTTTTGAGGAGAGGTCAGCTTTTAGGCTTTACTTTAATTGTTGCACTTGTAATCCCAAGATGCTGAATGTTTTTTTTTAATGCAGACATGGGCTGAGTAGACAAAACTTAAAAAAAGCCGGGCTAAGTACAGTGCTAAGCTTCTGAATGTTTTTGCAAGACACCTCAGGGAACAGGGAGTTACGGTAGCTTTTAGCCACTTGGATTTTGTGAAAATTTGGTAAAATTGTAAATCCTCTCTACTGCTATTGAGGTTGAGGATCTCATTGTTGGGGATTAGTGTAACAATGAAGCAGAGTTACTACAGGGATCCTAAAAAGCAGTGTCTCTTTTTAGAGAAACTTGCCGCAGAGTTCCTTAACTACAGAAGGGAGTGCAAGTTTTAAATGCCAGCTCTGAAGTGTAACAAAAGCAATTAGATGAAAGTTCTAGTTGACATTAAATCTTAACTAATTGATTTCTTCTTCAGCCTGGCTTTCCTTCTGAAACAAATGTTAGAGACACAAAGTCCTTTTTTCTTCTGATTTGTCTTCTTCTGGGCTCTTGTTTCTGTTAAGAGTGTAGAACTTTATTATAAGCTTGATTGTAGCTGTAATTCCATCCCTTTAGCCATATCATTAAGAAAATTATAATGATAAATTAGTTTTAATGAAAACGTCACTGTTCAGTCAGTTTGCTAAGAGTCTTTAGTATCAAACTCCACTGGCTGATGTGTTTCAGCATCCATCTCTTCCCTTTCCTGCTAGAGCCAAAATACTTCGGTAGGTACTATATTCAGCTAAATGCTGAATTCTAAATGGCTTGTTTTTCCTGATAATGTCACTCTAAATTCACTGAAAAATCTCAGTATAGGAATATGGTGCACAATTCCCTGTAACAGTAGCCTATTCTGAAACGGATCATGTTTTTATTATTATTGTTATTATTGTTTGTTTGTTTTTACTGTAAATATTCCTGAAACTCAAACTATTATTGGACTTCAATGTCCTTTTGTCATCTTTTTTTCTATTATGACTTCTTAAGAAGTACTGGTATTCAAGTTTAGAACATTAAATTTATGTATAAAATCTTATTTCATGTTTGACTACAGGGAAGACTCAGGAAAGCCAGCCATTACATTTGTCTTTTACTTGTAACTCTTCTGCATGTAGGGAATTAGATTGTGCTCTTGTCTGACCAAAGTGAACAAAAAACCTCTCAGTTCACTGGTCTCAGTTTTGGTTTTGGTTCCTGATCTCGGCTACTGAAATCAAGGATCAAATAGCTCAGGAGAAGGCCTCTGCCTTTATTCTCTGGCCAAGGCTGCTGTCAGGAGATGTAACAATTAAGCTGAGATCATTCTTCAAGAGAGATAGTAACTTCCGTTTCAAATGAACCTTCGGGTGTTACATATTGTGGAGCCACAGGTCATTGCTGAGCCCCTAAGATCTAACCCTGAGCTGACTACAGCATTTGTCTGATGTTTTTTCTCTGTTTGTTCGAATCAACTAATTGTAGAAAAGCTGTAGTGCAGGTCTCAGAATGAAGCGAGTACAAAGAAATAAATCACCTTTTCTGTGCTGCAGTGCTCATAACATGAACAACTTGACTGTATTCTTGAAGGCCTTAACTTTTAGTACGTATACATCCTCCTCCTGGCCAGATGTCTCCAGCTTGGCCCATCCAGCATCTCCTAAGTTTTGAGGCTATGTGATCTGAAGGTGTCACAGGACTTATATTACTAGTCAGGTAGGTATTTTCATACCTGTGTTGTCTTGCTGCTTCCAAGAAGTGAACACACATAGCTCCTGGCTATGAGGCAATCTCCATGAGGACTTCCCAATTGAGTCCTTCACAATTGTTCACATCCTCCACACATCTCGCCTCATCCTCAGGAGTGGAGTCAGTTCTTCCAGATGTATTCATATTTGATATCCAACTATACAACTTTTAGTAGAAAATTAACAGATATGAACCTAGAGAAAGATGTCTATATCAGACTTTTTCTAGAAATGACATTTTGTAAGTCTGCCTAGAAGTAGCTCATCAGAGGTTTATGAATAATGTATTACACTTTTTGCCAATGGTGAGGTACTGCTAGCTGCATTAATCCACTCATATTTCTTTATATACCTATAAAGCCTTAACTTCTTTTCTGCCTTTTTTCTTACTATAGTGTAGTTGGTATTTGAGTAAAGTCAGTGATTTTTCTTCCTGTCTACTTTAGAAAACAATACTCATAGGCTCTTTCTTTGACTTAAACGCATTCATTCTTCCTAAAGCTTTTAAAAGAAGCAAAGCTTTCAAGATCAAAGATATTCATACAACACCTGTACTAACACTATTTTCAGTCGTTATTGACAATTCTTTGTGATATTGTCTTATGCAGGTGCCTTTCCAGTGAGCTCTTTAGAATGTGAGGGAATACAAAAAAATAAGCTTACAGAGCATCTATGTATCTTTTAACCACACTTTAAAAAGCAGAGCTTGTTGACAAATAGGGGGAAAAAAGCATGTAAATATAATTACTTCACTCCTCTGTTCCTAGCAGAGAATCATCTCATATTAGAGAATCTTCAGATGGTTGCTCACATGATCATGAAATCACTGTGTATTCTGTAAGATTTGTGGATGTGAGCCAGGAATGAATATTTACAAGTGGTAAGCAAAGAGTGTCACTTGATGATCTGTTTTTATTACCTCTTTTTAAACAATGGAAATCTTCTTATAGGGAGAAGAAATAATTCCATGTCTTAGATTACCCATCCCATTCAGCCTGGAGAGCATCTGGTGAATACTGACAGGGAATGGGTGTGAGAGAACTTGTAACTCTACATTGTTCTCAAAAAGTACTTTACAAACACTTAAAAATATTGAACCAGAAATAGATGTGAGTTCACCAGGGATCAAGAAAAAAAATAAAGGGAAACAAAGAGGAATAAACATAAAAGACTGTTTCACACAGAGCAATTCAGGTATTGTTTGCTATGTTACATTTACAATCTGTCTTCTTGTCCACTGAAATTTCATCATTTACCAGACAGAAACAGGACATATTTCAGGACTGAAATATAGAAAGATAAACATCAAATTTAGACATAAAAAATGGCTATACTCTGAAGCAAATGGTAGCTGAACTCGATGTCAATTATGCACTAAATTGGGGTTTGGATCAGGACTTAAAGAACAGAATAAATGTGCTTTCTTGTGCAAATGTGTCTGTATTTATTTGTTTCTTAAAAAGGAGGCATTTTCCTTCAGGACAGAATGCGAAGGTGGGCTCTTATGACTTTCATCTGAAGCAATTGATTGCAGTACAATGTTTGCGTGAGTTTGAATAGTAAATGTCTTTAATAGTTTATCTCTCCTAGGACAGTAGCTCTTTTAAAGGAAAAGAGAGATGACAAGATAAGCCATTCCCAGAATGAATGCCCAGATATCAGGCAATATATGTGAGAGTTGAATATTCATAGCCACTTGCTTGAAGGCAAACAGACTGCAGACTTAATAGAGAAAATGCTTGTCAGAAAATGGTGTGTGGTGGGTTCCTTCTTGCTAATAGGATCATGAGCAGGTACTTCACATATCCTGAAATAAACAGGATATATTTTTGCTTTTGTGTGAAGTTTTTTTTTCTAATTATTTTTATTTCACTTACTTACAATGTGGCCCTGTGTGAAGTCATAGCATTTCATGTTAGCAGTTTAAATGAAGTAGAAAACTAGTATAAATAAAGCTGACTGCAGACTCTAAAATCTGTGGCAACAACGCTGGGGACCACACTGAGATAGGGAGAAAGGTGTTCCTGAAGTGTCAAACTGGGTTTTCTGCTCCCAGAGCTG